>JBBPBX010053194.1:13908-23931 GCA_038048925.1 Garcialebias charrua | reverse complement strand
TGCCGTTTCCATTCAGCTTTTCTGATGCGATGCTTCAAAATGTGCATCTAAAAACCTTGATGGAAACACGGCTATTGTAAACTAAGTGTACCCTACTGCAATACTGAGTGTTGCAATGGTGGCTTTGATTGATTGCCCATAACATAATCTTCAAGCACCCCAATCCATTGAAGTAACTATACTTTGAAGCAATATAAAAAATAGAAAACATAGTTTCCTCAAATAAACTGGGTGGTTGAGTTGCATATATCTATGGTGGTGGCCATCTTGGATTTTGACTTGGCAACCCAATTGTCAGTGGTGAACTTTTTTTTAAACCTAGATGCAGCCAAAAACCAAAATGGAAGTCAATACAAATAGTGTTTCTAATTATCCAGGAAACAACATGCACGGAAAGACAGACAGAGGATATTTCCAATTCCCCCTCTTTGCTTTGTGCTCATCTGCTTGCACAGACTCATGTTCATGCTGCTGGTCAGTGGGTTGTTTTTAGTACTACCATACTAGTGCTTAGTGTATTTTTAGTTAACGTTTTTCTTGGTTCATTTCTTAGATATTATTACTGCAGTTTTTCTTTTACATTTTATACTTGGATGTAACTGAGACTCGGTGTACACAATTTCGTTCCACCTCATGTACCACATGTGATGAGAATGACAATAAAGAACCTTGAATCTTGTTTTGGGATGGGGAAAACAAACCACGCTTAGAGTTTGTGAAAAGAAATTTGGTGGACATCCCACACATGACAAAAGGTGCTTTAGTCAGATGAGAAGACCAGCGTGTCACCTAGTGTGGATTTTATACCATTTGGCAACACAAGATCACCATAAACCCCAGACAGGAAGAGTGTTACAGTATATTGTGGGTTTTACTTTTAACAAGTCAGTGGTATGACTTGAGGAATACTACACACCCAGTTCTGCCTTGGAGAATGAACTAAAATCGAGTATAAGACAAATCTAACAGGACAGACAGCAGAGGCTTGCTAATTTTTTTTTCCCTTCCATTTACCCTTTATTTATCGAGGTAGTCTCATTGAGCCACGAGAACTCATTTTCAAGAGATACTTGTTTAGGAAGCAGATGGTGTGGGTTAAGGGCCTTGCTCATGGGCCCAGAGTGGGGCGAATGAGGGTGGAGGCAGGTGTGGGTGTTTCACCTTTTTCCTGCCCACATTTTTTTTATGTTGTCGGTACCGGGGCTTGAACTGACGATCTTCCGATCACAGGCCCACCGTCTCTAACCACTAGGCCACCACTCCCAAGGAAAGACTAACAAGGAAAGACTAACGCCAAAATTACACCACACACGTTACGGCTCCGCCCCGCTCCGGTCCGACCTCCGCAGCAAATATGCACCCATAATCAATGACAGAATTTACACTGGCTCCACACGGCGGCGGCGAGCTGCGGAGAGCGGACGGCAGTCCGTCAAAATTAGAAATTTTTCTATTTCTGCCGGACGCCGGAGCTGTGCGGAGTCAACTTTTGAAGATTACGTCGCACCAACAGGAAAAGGAACGAGCACAACTTCCGTATTTACAAAATAAAATCACCACGGGCGGACTAATCCTAGCTCTATACGGATTTATTTGTACAAAAATGCTGTCAAACTATCATTTATGACTACGCCTACAAACGCAATACAAGAAATAAATAAATAAATAAAGTATTTTATTCTGAAAATGTAATACCTCACTTCCTGTTGCTCAAACCATGTCCTGTCGCTCATTTACGAGAGAAGATCAAGGCAGCAGTCTCTACTGTTGTTCTCCTTCTTCCACCGAATGAATTGTTTTGTTCTGACTTACTTATTTATCACTTGATTTATCGCGCGATCCCGCAAATCCCGCGCATGCGTCTAGGAGCGGCGCATGCAGGCGGACCTGAGCTGAGCGGAGGTAGTGGAAATTGGAGTTTGAGACGCTCAGCTGCGCCCTGCGGAGCGGAGCGGACCGTATGTAGTGTAATTTTGGGGTAACAAGGAAAGACTAAAACTGTAAATCTTGTATACTACTGGTTCTTCTTGTACTGACCGATGCCACAGTCTGAAGAAACCAAGAGCAACAATCAAACCAAAGCAACATCACGTGATCTCTTTGTGGGAAGGATTGGACTGACCAGACTGTAAGAATAATGCCATAACCAGATGGAGTAGTTATAGTTTTGTTTTCCTTCCAAGCAAGAAGCGTATAGGTAGTTGAGTTTATGTGCTTTTCCTCTGATACTTAACAGTCCCCAAAATGTGTTGCATCTATCTCATCCATTTTTTAGATGAAAACTAAAGTTGTGAATGGAGTAATACGCACTGCCAAGCAGAAACAAAAGTACTCATCTCTTGTAATTTGAAGTGTTAGCTTTTGTATGTTTCCAGGTTTATATAAGGTACTGGCTGGCTCTGTCAAACGCCAAGCTCTGCATCTTTTTGAAACTACTCAGCCAGAAAACTAACAAACACATAAATGTGAAAAGCTGCAATCAGATGTAGCTGTCATAAAATTTATGTTTTAAAAATGAAGTAAAAGTTTGTTGCTTTTAATGCGTGATGACCTAAAACACATCCAAATAAAATATGAGCATATCGCCTCTCCTGATTTTAATCCTGCTTATACTATACAACTACCGGCACTAACGTAACACTATGCTAACAAACCAGAATACTGTATATATGAGTGGAAGTGGCTATCTTGAGTTTTGATGTGGCAACCCAATTTTTGCTAATGATCTTTCTTATGCCTAAATGTAGCAAAATTAGAAGTACCGGTAGGTGCCTCACTTAATTTTCAAGTTAGCATGCACACAAGATGCACAGACGGATTGAGGGATGGGCCATGGGTTTATCAAATTCCTCCTCTTTGTTTCGTGATGGGAAACAAAACTAATTTGTGTCATCAAGACTGGTTAACTTGCAGCTTCCTCATCTCAGTTCAGTTCAGATGTACATTAGCTATTCTTCTGGTAGAACCACAGATTGCAGAGAAGGAGACACAAAAGTATAGCTTCCACTTCATTTGAAAACAATGAATGGCAGTGGAGTGAAAAGCTCCATCTGTCTTTGGCTAGCTCAAATCAAAGTCAAAAGTCAAAGTCAAAGTCAACTTTATTGTCAGATCTGCAATATGTACAGTACAGGACATACACAGGACCGAAATTGCGTTTCTCTCAGTCCCTCGGTGCAACAGTAAACATCTAAACATTGAAACACTGAAACATATAATAATAGACATAAGCATAAAATAGTAAAACTAACACTGTCCTGAGTTTTTTGCATAGTGGTATAAGAGTATGAAAATTTACACCAACTCTAAAACTAAAACATTAAACATTTAATGAACATAATATTGTCCTGAGTTTTTGCATACTAGTATAAAAAAAGAGTATAAAAAGTATAACTAAAATAAACTAAAGGTTTCTAGCATTGACATTTGCAAAGTGGCAAAGCAGCGTATGAGTCAATGTACACAGTATATGTATGAGGTAGTAGTTGATGTTGTTATAGAGGCAAAAAGTGGCATATGCAGTAAGGCACATTGGGCATCCCTAAATAAGACCGTTCAGAGCACACTGTATATGTACCAGCAGTGGTGTAGATATTAGAGTAGTGTAAATAAATGTAAACAGTAGTAATTACATGTAAGCAGTAGTAATAAAAGTAAACAGTATTAATAAATGTAAACAGAGAATGTAAACAGTATAGTGGTCCCCGACTTACGAGCGCCCTGACCTACGAGCGTTCGACTTTACGAGATTATCATAATTAATAAAAATATGAAATTAAAAAAAAAAAAAAATTTTTTTTTTTTTTTTTTTGGGTTTAAATGTTCTTAATTTCATGTGTTGCAGCTGTGAATGTTTTAAATGGCTTTATATATACGTAAAGTATCATTATTATCATTTTTTTAAATAATTTCGTGCTTTTTTGAACACTGCCGAGACTGGAACTAATGAATGAACTGGTATTCCGGTACTGCTGAAACTGGAACTAATGAATGTAAAATGGCGGAGCCGCCATTTTACATTCATTACTTCCGGTCTCGGTCGGCAGTCGGCTTTTGGAGGACTGTTTCTCCCATAAGAGCATGCCTCATACGGATAAATTAACTGGAAACACTCCCTGAACTCTGTGAATGTCTCAGGACTGGAGCAGCAGCCGCGATCGCTTCGCCGAGCGCCGCGCGAGACCAGCAGCTCATGGTATGAGCTAAGCTAACATGCTAAACCGGACCCCACCAGAGCTGTTGCTTCGACAGCCGGCTTTGTGCGATCAGAGGTCCCTGGAGCTCGCCTCGATGTCGGACTGGAAGCCGAAGACATCGGGGGACAACGAGCTAACTTGGAATAACAAAGCCGACAGCATTTTTGGAGATGCAGATAAACCGGACTGCCCGGAGATGTCTCAGGCATGGAGAAGCTGCGGACTGGATTAGCAACGAGCTAACATTAGCCTCGTAGCTCTCCGACAGCCGGCTTTGTGCGATCAGAGGTTCCTGGAGCTCGCCTCGATGTCGGACTGGAAGCCGAAGACATCGGGGGACAACGAGCTAACTTGGAATAACAAAGCCGACAGCATTTTTGGAGATGCAGATAAACCGGACTGCCCGGAGCTGCGGATTCGGGGGAGCTAATGCTAACAGATGCAGCTGATGGCGGCGCAAGCAGACGGCTTTCGGTAAGTTATTAAAACTTTTTCTGTATGAAGTTAGGATACTAACAGTCCTTTCTGTCTGGACTAGACAGTTGCACTGCACTTTGACTGCACATAGAGCGCGCGGAGGGGGGGGCGAGAGACGACGTGTCTGTCGTGTGAAAACAAAAGGCAGAGAAAAGCACTGTTGTACCGAAAAAACTGTATAGGTATGTGTTTATAGATGAATGTGTGGTGTAATGTGCTAGCTAACTGCTTGTAAATAAAGTGTTGTGCATGTTTAAGGATCAGCATGTACGCTTGTTCAGTCTCATGTTGATAAACGGGTGTGCGCTGCAGCGCTAGCGTCTTTTTTCTATTTGCGAGCAAAGTTCCGGTTTTACGAGATAGCCACTGCGGGCCGTTCCGATGTACGAATTTTCGGTTTACGAGCAACTCATAAGTACGGAACTCGCTCGTAAGTCGGGGACCACCTGTATTATGATTATAGGCAGTGATGTAATACAGACATTAGTGCAAGTATGAGAAGTAGTGCAAACTGTATGAGCACATGACCGAGAGTTTAGTGAAAACCCGTTTGATGACACAGAGTCTAGTGTTAAAATCTTTGTGTTGAGTGGTAATGTGTGAGAAAGTTTTAGTGTTAAGGCAGTTCAAATGGGAGGGGGGGCAGAGCAGGCAGAGTGTTTAGCATTCTGACTGCCTGATGAACAGAGCTGTCTCTCAGTCTGCTGGTTCGAGCCTGGAGACTCCTCAGTCTCCTCCCTGATGGCAGCAGTCTGAAGCAGCTGTGTAGTGGGTGTGTGGGATCACCTGCCATGCGGTGGGCTTTCCGAGTGAGGCGTTTGCTGTGTAAGTCCTGCAGTGAGGGCAAGGAGGTGCCCACGATCTTCTCAGCTGCTCTCACAATGCGCTGGAGGCTCTTGCGGCAGGATGCAGTACATGCACCAAATCCAGAGTTGTTGTGAGAATCTTCCCTGTGCATCTCCAGAATGTGAGTGCATTGTGTTTTCACTCATTTTGTTACGCATAATCAAGAACCACAAGGAGCGAGAGGTACACATTCACTGTACATAAAGGCTTTTTTTAAGTTTCCACATGGATTGGACTCTAAATCCATAATTTCACAACACTGTATGGCAGAAGAATGCATCTTGCTTTCCTTTTGCCCTCCTGCCTTCAGGCTTGGAACACCAAGATCCATAAACATTAATTCAACCTTTATTTAGGCATGGTTAATCCCATTGAGCCTCGAGGAATCATTTACGAGAGACCTGTTAAACATGTCTTCTTTAAGCTCAAAAGTACACCTCAGAATGCACACATGCATCATTTTAACATTTAACGTTGCTTGTTGCATACGTGTTTCCACCAAACATTTAAATTTAGTTAAAAAAGTAAACTATTATACAGCAATCTATAGCACTTGAAATAGTTGTGGATCAGCTTCTACAGACAGAAGTATGGTTGTGCCATGGGATCTCCAGTGTCACTGATTGTGGCCAATTTCTACATGGAGGAAATGGAACAGAGAGCCCTGGACTCATTCAAGGGAACAACACAGAACCACTGGTTCACATAGTGGATGACACTTTGGTCAAAATCCATGTGAAAAATGTAGAAGCATTCAGCAGACATCAACTCTGTGGACATCAAGTTTAACAGATAGGACACCAGCAACAACAAGATGCCTTTTCTGGACTCTTTGGTGAACATGGAAAGAGATGGAAGCCTCAACATTGAAGTTTACAGGTAACCTGCTCACACAGATCAGAACCTGTCTGACTCTCACCACCCACTGGAACACAAACTTTCTATCATTAGAACTTTAAACCACCGGGCCAGACAGAAGGAACAGAACCACATAAAAGAAGCTCTCCAAACCTGTGGTTATCCTAAGTGGACCTTTGTCAAATCAGGAAACAAATCCCCAAAAACATGCTGCAGAACAGAACAGAGAAAAGAGCAAACACAAAAACATTGTCATCCCAGATGTTGCTGGAGGATCTGGAAAAACTCTGGAGGATTTTCTCCAATCACAACATCCTGGTACATTTTAAACCCAACAGGACCATCAGGCAGAGGCTGGTCCATCCCAAGGACAGAACCCCCAAACCCAAACTGAGCCATGTGGTGTCTGCAGGTCATTGCAGTGAGGGATGTTCAGACCTCCATAATGGAGAAAGTAACCAACCTATCCACAGATGCATGGCTCAAAACTGGAGAGTACTTCAGGACCAGACTCAGTGGTCCACCTACACCTCAAGGATACCCTGTTGAAGACCAACAGGTCTAGATGTTGGACAGAGAGGACAGATGGTTTGAGAAGGGGGTGAAGGAAGCCATTTATATCAAAATAGAAGAAAAAATTCAACTTTAAACAGAGGAGAAGGTTTTAGATTTCAACTTTCTAAAACTTATGATGCAGCATTAGGCCTGGTTCCAGGTCAGCTCCACTCCAGCTCACACCTTCATGCAGGTGACCCAAACATCTCTTTGTGAGCCAGGCAGACAAAGAACCATATCTGGGTGCAGATCAGTGATATTAAGTCCACTACAGCAGGTGGGGTTAGGTCCACTTGTATTTGATAATCCTAGGCTGATTTCAGGAGGTGTAGGTGTTCTGCAGCGTCCCTCTTCCCACGTGAAAGGAAATGTTAGAGGGAAGTCCAGACTTTTTGTGGAGAAGCACTGATTACCCCACATTTACTGTATACTCCAGATTGGAGGCCAAGCACCTCAGTACAGTACTTTTAATAAATCTAACTTTTTTCTCCTACTTAAAGCCTAGTCCCGTAATCAGGACCACCGTAATGGTATAAATATGTTATGGCAGAATGGCAGACTGTCCAATGAAGAACTCAGGGAATTATGAAATTAACCCCCCCCCCCCCCAATAAAGATACTAACAATGGCTGTTTATGTATCAATTCTTGTTTGGAAATTAGTTTAATTCCTAACCCTAGCTGTAATCCAGCATAAACTCCAGCTGCATAATCTGCATTTATCTGTCCTGCTCAGAGATGGAGCATTTTTCCTCAGTCCATGGGGCCAATTCCTTCAGTTCCAATCCTTCAGACCACAGGCTAGACTCTATGCGGATGATCTGTGCATCCCAACATGCCTCTTGATGAGCCAATCCTTTGGCTCGTAACTTGAAACTATGATGTTGGCTGTGCGTGCATACTGAGAAACATGACACATGCTACATAAAACTGCAAAAATACTAAAGAACCGTTATCATGGTCTTCGTCCTGTCTAACAGCATTATTTACCAATGATGAGCACTTGATTATTACGTTGAATGTTTATGGTAAAAGCAGCAAGTGCATTCTCCTAATCACAACTGCAAAACTGTACGTCTGAAACTGTTGCCTCTTCTTTTGGGGGATTTGCAGTGCATTCGACTGAGATGGATTTCAGATGTTTTTTACACTTTTAGGTCAGAGCTCAGGATGTGAGCCTACTCATGTGAATATGTGAAAGGAGGGGTTTGGGAAGTGGTTCTTACACTTCCCAGCATGGTTTGGCTCAGTTTACTGTATCCTCTCCTGCACGCCCAGAGGGGGGGAAAAAAACAGAGCAGGAAACTAAGGAAGTGCATGAACAGATATATTTGTTAGGTCAGAACTGCTCACAAAAAAGTTAAATCATGTCATCTGGACAGTTTAGAAACTGTCCAGATGACATGATTTAAGTTTTGTTGTGATTTATTTACTTGGACGATTGAGCTTTCAATCCTTTTGTCAGAACTGCTCATCTAGTTTGGAATCTTCCTCACAGCAAACCTTTTTATTTGGCCTATGGCTGTTTGCTTTTCTTGCTTAGCTTTTCATTCATGTGAAGCAAGGCCCTCGTTTTGTTTTGTGTTTCTAACACTGACGTGGACACGCGTGGACACTGTTTGTTTGCAAATGTGTCTGTCAGTGTGTGTGCACGTGTGTGTGTGTGTGTCATCTCCTCTTCTGGTCTACAGCCTGTCTGACACAAGATACGGCATCCTCACACAGATGAATGCACTACTTCTAAAGGTTTGTGGTAAAACTCTCATAGTCCAGGTTCAAACGAGGCCACCATGGATTGAACAGGACAAGCTGGGCACTTCCTTGTGGATTTCAACATTTGACAGCAGATGTTGCACTAGTTCATACGTATTTAGAACATTTACCGCTGGTCAGTACTATAGTTACTGACTTACCGGTAAATATCAAATTTAAGTACCACAAACAGTAAACACTTTTATAATATTTCTATTACTGTGTATTTAAAGTATCATGTGTTGAAAAGGAACAGAAAAGAGAGAAAATAAAAAGAAGTTTATGAACAAGTAAGAAAACAAAAATACACCGACAGACACAAATGCACAAAACGATTGGATCAGCAGAGCAACCATGCAGCAATTTAATTTCAGGAATGAATTTGGACTCATTGTTTTGTTGTATGCATTTGTGCCAATAAAATTTGATCCATTCAATAATACTTGGATGTACACATGAACGATAACCTCATCTGGAGCAACACCACCACCAGCCTGATCAAGAAAGCTCATCAAAGACTCTACTTCCTCAGGCGGCTGAGACGAGCTGGTCTGGGTAGCTCAGTCCTCACCTCCTTCTACAGGTGTGCAGTGGAGAGCATCCTGTGCTCCAGCATCAACGTGTGGCATGGAGGCTGCACAGCTGCAGAAAGAAAAGCTTTGCAGAGAGTGGTGAAGGCTGCACAGAAGACTGTTGGAGTCAGTCTCCCCACCATCACAGACATTTACACCTCCAGATGCAGGAAGAGGGCCATTTGCATCATGAAGGACCCCACTCACCCAGCACACACACATTTTTTTGCCCCACTCCCCTCAGGAAGGAGGTTGAGGAGCATTAAGTGTAGAACCACAAGACTGAGGAACAGTTACTACCCTGAGGCTGTTAGACTCATGAATATCTAATCAGAATAATCACTGTGAAAAAATCAATCACATTGTTGCTGCTGATCTGTTTCATGTTGCTGTGTTCATTCGTGCTCATCTGCTCATACAGACTCATGTTTGTGCTGCTGTTCGAAGTAATGTTTTTATGCTAATAGTGCCTAGTGTATTTGTAGTTGATGTTTTTCTTAGTTCATATCTTAGATGCTACTACTGTTTTTCTTTTACATTTTATTGTTGGATGTAACTGGGACCTTGTGTACATAATCTCGTTTCATTACATGTACCACATGTGGTGCAAATGACAATAAAGAATCTCTGACTCTGTCTGACTCTCTGATATACATATATCATAACATTCTGTAACATATGCCATACTATACCATACACCATATATCATATCATACACCATACTATACAATACACCACATATCATACCATACTGTAACATATGCCATA
>JBBPBX010053193.1:0-23931 GCA_038048925.1 Garcialebias charrua | reverse complement strand
CCGCAAGGTAAAATGGCAGACATGTTACAATAAAGGCTCTGCTGTGAATCAGACCAAATCTTCTACCATCCTTCAAACCTGGCGGTATATCGTGCACATGAAAGATAGCGACATCAGAGCTGATCTTTTACATAATCCAAACATTCCTGGTCATTAATATGCTTAACAAATCAATTTATGTTCAACATATTTTAAATAAAGACTTAAAACATCAAAATTCCTCTATAAATATCCATGTTCTTTGGTATGTTTCACGTGTGTTTAAAAATTTCAGTCAAAAAGGAACGTGAATTTATGTTTTTTCATTTTAATAGCACTACGATACATGTTTTTATTGCTAGAGACTAATGTTTTTGTCATACTTTCAGCTGTGTTATTTTTCTGCAGTGAGTGAATTCATACAAAAGATTTGGCAATTGTTTCACGTTCTTCCTGAAAAAACCTGGGCTCAAACTTACAAACTCAGGATCAGTGTTTGCTTCTAAAATAAATAAAAAAATTGAACAGCCATGGTTTAATATTAAGTCATGGCTTTTAAAACTCATTGATTCTGAATAGGTTTTGTGCTTCTGCATTTCTATCTTTTATCCTACAGGCACATAGAAAAATTCATCTTCCAAAAAAAAATTTCACTTCATCTTAAAACACTTATTATACACCCTGATATCATTTTCTTTGGGATATCCATCTTGGTTTGAGCATAAAGCAGACTTACCCAAATTAACAGGTATATATTTCACGTTCGGTGTGAATCCTTCAAATTAAAGAAACCAGTCACATTCAGAGTACCAAGCAACGCTATTTCCAGTATATTGATCTTCAACCTTTATAGTGATTATGGCATGCGAGCAACTGTTTGTAGTTAGAAGCAATTTAACATGAATTTAACTTGTGAAAAATAAAACATTTATCATCTGGGACGGAACTCTATCCTTCAAAATGACAATGCTTGTCTTCACAGAGTGGGGTGTGTCAGAGACTATCTCATGAATTTGGGAGTGGAGAGAATGGAATGGCTTGCCTGCAGTACTGACCTCCACCTCAGTAAACACCTGTAGGATGAGGTTTGGAATGTTGTTTGTTCCAGATTGACAAACACACCCAGAGTGTCTTACTTTTAGGAACTGTTGGTCAAACAACAGACATACAGACCTGTATCTATTCTGCCATGTTTTTCAAAAATACTAGAAAAATTGTGTATAAATGGAATCTCCATTATTTAGACCATAATTCAATTCTTTTCTAACACCACTATGGTTTTAGGAAGAATAACTCTACGTATATGGGCTTTTCATCATCTGGTTGACAATGTAGCCTCTGCACTTGAAAATAATGAATTCTCCTGTGGTATTTTCATTGATTTACCAAAAGCATTTGACACTGTGAATCATCATATCTTCATGCAAAAACTTTACAAGTATGGTTTTCATGGTATTGTTTACAAATGGGTAAATAGTTATATTTGCAATAGGCAGTCATTTATTAGTGAAGGGTTGCAATTCTAACAGAGCTAAGATACATTGTGGAGTTCCTCAAGGTTTCATTATTTGACAATTGTTATTTCTGATTTACATAAATGATATATCAAATGTTTCCCATGTTCTTTCACCAATCATGTTTGCTGAGGATACAATGCTGCTTCTTTCTCATTCACATTTTGGTTCCCTTTTGAAAAGCACAACTCTTGGCTTGAGTGCCTAAACTTCATGGTCTAGATTAAATAAACTATCATTAAATCTAAATTAAAATAAAATAAAATAAAATGTCATGATTTTTAATGGTAAAAGGTCATATTTTGGAAAATGTTCAATTTTTTTCATTGATGGCATTGCAATACGACATGTACAGTATCATCAACAACATATCTTTTGAAGCTATTGATGATGAGAGCTTAAGATGGAAAGACCATATGGATTGGATTTATAGAAAAATGCATACATAATAAAGTTAGTTATTATACCACTGCAGAATGCTTGCTTACACTTTATTATATAGTCTGATACGCCCATATATTTCTAATTGCTTTATAATTTGGGGAAGTACGTTTCCCACAGCTTTGCATAACATTTTGGGTCTTCAAAAGTGATTTGTTAGAACTGCAACTCCATCAGATTATCATTGTCCTTCTCCTCCCCATTTAATTTACAGATTCTTACTATTTATTACATAAAAATTTTCAAATTTGTATTTTTGTTTATAAGATTTATGTAAGTCAAGAGGATATGCCAAAGCATTTTACCCATTACTTTAAATCAATAAATGCAGTTTTAATTTTTACTTAACTTTCCAGAGTCCAGCACTTCATCTTCCTAAATATCAGACCATCAGAGGTTACAGGGGAGCTACAGTTTGGAATTGTTATTTGTAACAGGCAGGCCTTCTGTAAAATATTTTAAATGTTATTTAAAACTTTATTTAATTAAAGAATTGTGAATGTCACCTTTTAATTGTAAAAAAAATTCTGTATGCCCGTATTCCTAAATGTATGATCAATTGACTGTATTCCTGGATTGTATTGCTGTGGCCGCAAGGTTGTTGGTGCCTGTCGTGGTGGCAACCCTCGAACCCGGTGGTGGACACCGGCAGTGAGGGATGCTGTCAGGCTGAAGAAGGAGTCCTATTGGGCCTTTTTGGCTTGTGGGACCCCAGAAGCAGCTGATAGGTACCGGCAGTCCAAGCGGCATGCGGCTCGGGTGGTTGCTGAGGCAAAAACTCGGGCGTGGGAGGAGTTCGGAGAGGCCATGGAGAATGACTTCCGTACGGCTTCGAGGCGATTCTGGTCCACCATCCGGCGTCTCAGGGGGGGAAAGAGGTACGCGACCAACACCATTTATGGTGGGGGTGGCGTGCTGCTGACCTCAACTCGGGATGTTGTGAGTCGGTGGGCGGAATACTTCGAAGACCTCCTCAATCCTACTGGCACGTCTTCCACTGAGGAAGCGGAGCCTGGGGACTTTGGGTCGGGTTCTCCGATCTCTGGTGCTGAGGTCGCCGAGGTGGTTAAAAAGCTCCGCGGTGGCAAGGCTCCGGGGGTGGATGAGATTCGCCCGGAGTTCCTTAGGGCTCTGGATGTTGTAGGGTTGTGTTGGCTTACGCGACTCTGCAATATCGCGTGGACATCGGGGGCAGTTCCCTTGGATTGGCAGACTGGGGTGGTGGTTCCCCTATTCAAAAAGGGGGACCGTAGGGTGTGTTCCAACTATAGGGGGATCACACTCTTAAGCCTCCCTGGTAAGGTCTATTCAGGGGTTCTGGAGAGGAGGGTCCGTCGGATAGTCGAACCTCGGATTCAGGAGGAGCAGTGTGGTTTTCGTCCTGGTCGTGGAACACTGGACCAGCTCTACACCCTCAACAGGGTCCTGGAGGGTGCGTGGGAGTTTGCCCAACCAGTTTACATGTGCTTTGTGGACTTGGAGAAGGCATTCGACCGCGTCCCTCGGGGGGTTCTGTGGGGGGTACTCCGGGAGTATGGGGTACCAGGCCCTTTGATAAGGGCTGTTAGGTCCCTGTACGACCGGTGTCAGAGCTTGGTCCGCATTGCCGGCAGTAAGTCAGGCTCGTTTCCGGTGAGAGTTGGACTCCGCCAAGGTTGCCCTTTGTCACCGATTCTGTTCATAACTTTTATGGACAGAATTTCTAGGCGCAGCCAAGGTGTTGAGAGGATCCGTTTTGGTGACCTTAGAATCGCTTCTCTGTTTTTTGCAGATGATGTGGTCCTACTGGCTTCATCAGTTCGTGATTTACAACTTTCACTGGAGCGGTTTGCAGCCGAGTGTGATGCGGCCGGGATGAGGATCAGTTCCTCCAAATCCGAGGCCATGGTCTTGAGCCGGAAAAGGGTAGCATGCCCTCTCCGGGTCGGGGAGGAGGTCCTGCCCCAAGTGGAGGAGTTTAAGTATCTCGGGATCTTGTTCACGAATGAGGGAAAACTGGAGCGTGAGATCGATAGGCGGATAGGTGCAGCATCCGCAGTGAAGCGGGCGCTGTACCGGTCTGTCGTGGTGAAGAGAGAGCTGAGTCAAAAGGCAAAGCTCTCAATTTACCGATCGATCTACGTTCCCACCCTCATCTATGGTCATGAGCTTTGGGTTATGACCGAAAGAACAAGATCTCGGATACAAGCGGCTGAAATGAGTTTTCTCCGCAGGGTGGCTGGACTCTCCCTTAGAGATAGGGTGAGAAGCTCAGTCATCCGGGAGGGACTCGGAGTAGAGCCGCTGCTTCTCCACATCGAGAGGAGCCAGTTGAGGTGGCTCGGGCATCTGGTTAGGATGCCTCCTGGACGCCTCCCTGGTGAGGTGTTCCGGGCATGTCCCACCGGGAGGAGACCCAGAGGAAGACCCAGGACACGCTGGAGGGACTATGTTTCTCGGCTGGCCTGGGAACGCCTTGGGATTCCCCCGGAGGAGCTGCTCCAAGTGGCTGGGGAGAGGGAAGTCTGGGCCTCCCTACTTAGGCTGCTACCCCCGCGACCCGACCCCGGATAAGCGGAAGAAGATGGATGGATGGATGGATGGATGGTATTATTTGTATTACTTTTATGTAATAGGTGGAGGCTTATACAAAGTATTAGTCCACTGGGCTTCTACCTCTTCCTGCACAGTTTTTTTCTTTCTTAATATCTTTGATCTTTATTTTAATTATGCAAAATAAAATAAAACAAAAACTAAACTACTTTGTAAATTAAAACTAAAGAATGGAATACCATTGCACAACCAGTTGCATTTCTAACATCCTTCTTCCAATATACCCACTGTCCCTTTTTCTGAACATATACAGACAATCTCAGTTGTTCTGTATTAGCATTTTGTTCGTCAGGCATTACTCCTTGATCATTGAGCATGAACTTTCTTGTCTTGAACCACTTTGGCTGTGGATGCCTGCCTGGGAGGAGTCGACGAGGGACAGGACGGCCTCCAGAAACCATCTTAGCTCCAGCAAACTGGTTGGTCCACTTAAGTTGTTTACTTGGTTGGGTGAACAGCGTGCTGGAACTACTCTGACTGATGAAGCCCTCTGGAGTGAGGGTGAAACGTTTCTACTAAAAAGAAACTGTCCAGATGACCTGATTGAGAATGATCAGATTTGATACCTGGATTACTGAGCATGAACTTTCTTGTCTTGAACCACTTTGGCTGTTGCTGCCTGCCTGGGAGGAGTCGACGAGGGACAGGACGGCCTCCAGAAACCTGAAAGTAATGCACCATAACTCATGTTCCCTGAAGGAAGGGAACAAGGTGCAACATACATGTTATGGGAATTGCACCCCCGCGCGATTACCTTAAGGAATACAATCACGCCTTTACGGCCGGAGCGTCAGCATCACGCCAGAGTCCCCGCCCTCTGGGTACTTAAGCCGCTGACGCCCATCCATCGGTCTCCAAAATGCACTTCACTGAACTTTCAGCATTGAAAGGGCCAGATATGTTGCACCTAGTTCCCTTCCTTCAGGGAACATGAGTTATGGTGCATAACTTACAGTTCCCTTATCAGTCATGTCACTCGGTGCAACATACATGCTATGGGAACGTAATTCATTCATGCCCTTGAAATGCTCAGTAAAATGCATGCTAGTGTGAAAGTCCGCCTTTATTCAGCAGGTATCCCCCAAGGCTGCTTTCTACTGAGTGTTAGAAAGGACAACCTGAGTGACATCACATGCAGTAACATCCAAACTGTAATGCTTTGCAAACGTGTTCATTGAACTCCAGTTTGCAACAGCTCAGATGTCTGCAACTGGTACGCCCTTGAACAGTGACCACGAAGTGGCCAGGCCACGAGTAGAGTGAGCGCACACTCCAGAGGGCACCTGTTGACCTTTGCTACTGTACGCCCTTTTAATGGCCTCAGTCACCCAGTGAGAGAGGCGCTGTTTTGATGGGGCCTTTCCCGTAGCTGGTGTAGCAAAGCAGACAAACAGTTGATTTGTTTTTCTCCATTCGGCTGTCCTCTGCATGCATCTTAATGTCGCTCAGTGGTTCAAATGGGGGATTACAGAGAGCCCCCAAGACCAGACTAAGATCCCATCCAGGGGTCAAGAACTAGTTAGGGGGTCTCTTTCTTAGCACACCCTTCATAAATCTTATTATGAGCGGGTGCGCACCAGGCATCTTTCTTCCCCAGCCCTCGTGACAAGCTAAAATAGCTGATAAAAACACCTTAATGGCTGAGAAAGAACGGCCTTTCTCCAGCAAGTCCTGGAGAAAGGTGAGGAGCTGGTCCAAGTCACAAGAATAAGAAATAATGTTTCTTTCTGTGCACCAGGCTTCAAAAATGTGCCACTTCCGGGCGTCGAGAGTCTGTGTTGACGTAGCTCGTGCGTTTTGAATGGTAATTACCACATTTTCGGGCAGAACTGAGGCCACCAGTTTGTTCCTCTCAGCCACTAGGCTAAAATTATCCACAGTTCTCGGCCCAAGTGGCGAGACTGTACGGAGGGTCCCTGGAGAGGGGCATGAGGTGGAGCCAGGTCTCTCCCAAGGGCCCTGATTTCTGCGGTCCCTTAAGGACCGACCACGTTAGGGAGAGGGCCTTCCTGCAGATGTACCGCCATACCACTCTGATCGAGAGTGATTGGAGGCAGAGACAATCTGTTGTTCTCATTGGGCAAAAGCGGAACAGAATGACTGTTTTTCCTCTTTTTGTTGGGAGTCATGGTTCGGAGCGGTTGCAAGTTTTGTAAACGAGCAGAACTTCTGACTCCAGCCCGCTTCCTAGTTGGGTCTGGTTTACTGGCTTCCGGCCTCATCAGAGCCCTAGGGCCTGATGAAGTTCCTGGGGGATGTGTTTCACCCAGTGGGGGGTGTCGTTTAAGAGCAGAACTGAGCCAGTACAACGAGCACGATCACACGCTGCAGGATTACAGCTTGCGCATGGAGTGTCGCCCACCGAGGACAAGGGGACAGCTTACACAAGCTACAGATTCATCACAACCATCTCTGTGACCGTGTGATACTGACGTTGGCCTGCGGGTTTCCGCCGTGACCCCCCTATCACTTACTGGCATCCGTTGAATAGGTGACCAGGAAGGTGGGTTATCAGATTCTGACGGCGCGCACCCCTGGGGCGCGAACGTGTCACAGGTTTGTTTGGTTTGTGTATTGCCGGCCCTGGAGCGGGGGTTGGAACATGTGACCCGCCTCACCTGTCTTTGTGAGGACTGACGGACCTGCCTGCAGGCGCCTCCGGGCCTGTCTGTTGCAGACAGGCTGGAGGCACCCTGCTGGGGTTCATTGATTAGGCTAACACCCCGTGAGCCACGAGGGAGAGGGAAGTGATGGCCCCCGCCCTTTATATTGGCTGGCTGATGCTTTTGTGTTTGTTGTTGTGTTTTTTTTTTGAGTCAAGAAACAGAGAGCTGTTTTCTGAACCTTTATTCGTGCTTATGTGTAAAGACATCTTTGACTTTATGTCACTCACAGCAGATGGAACATGACTCGTGCATGAAACCAAGTTACCAGCTTTTTGTACCATGCTACAAATAAAGTCTGGATATAAAAAGATCATGTCCCGTACCACGTGGGTGGGTGATCGTGTAAAGTTAAAAAGCAGTCCTGGTTCATTAGGGATGCTTTTGTCTGGTGTCCCGACTTGCCGAGGAGGCTCTGTTCCGGTCCGCCTGACGGGGAACAAATCTGTTTTTACTCCAGGTTTGTTCGGATCGAGGTGGGCCCGGCGGTGGTCTCTGCCGGTGCTCAGCCTCGTATGCCGGGCGTTTTTGCGGTGGGGCACGTGTGGCTGAGTGGTGTCAAGGCTGTGGGGCTCTGCTCCTAGCTGACTCCCTGGGGAGGGGCGAAGGATCTTCTGGGGATGCCTACCCTGAGAGCCTCAGCATGTTTACGCCTCTAGTCCAGTCTGGTTTGAATTCGGTCCAGAGCTGTCCCAAAAAGTCCAGTCGGTTCAATAGAATGGCCGAGAAAAGGAATTTTCTGTCCCTCCGGAAGGTCAGTTAGGGTCATCCACAGATGGCGTTGTGCGATGACCACCTCTGCCATTCCTCTGCCTTGTGCAACAGCTGCTGTCCCCATCATGCAGAGCACAAAGTCTGTTGCCCTACGGGCTTCATCCAACACATCGGCGGCAGTTTGTTTGTCTGTCGTAACCTGGAGTTCCTGCAGTTTTTCAGCCAGGTACGCTTACATCATGGCGGACGCGTTCATAGCGCGTGCCGCAAGGCCCTGCGCTCTGTAGCATTTCTCGAGAAGAGAGGCAGAGGCTCAACAGGCCTTGCTGGGGAGAGTTGGTTTCGTCCCTGAAGACTTGGGAGCCAGATGAGACGCCAGCGTGTCCTCCATTTGAGGCACATTGGCTATACCCGCTTCATCCATCCCATCCACGTCGAGGAACTGTGAGAGCGGGCGAAGCATGGGAGCTCTAGGCTGAGACCAGGTGCGAGTTAGCTCAGTCAGGAAATCTGGAAAGATAGGCATCCTTTGCCTCGTGGCGGCCTGCTGCTTCGAGTAGAAATAATTCCCCGCCAACCTTGTGACCTGTTGGCGAGGTGGGGGTTCTTCTGGCCATGGGATCTGTAGCGCGTCCTTTGCTCTGTGACACAGGCCAAACAGAGCAGGGATTGAAAAGTCAGTCTCAGGGAGCGTAGGCGCCGGAGTGTGAGGCAAGACTCCCTCCTGTTCCTCGTGCTCAGCGTCTGCTTCGTCCGCAGAAAATTCACCTGAGTCCGAAATTGAGATCTCGTCCTCATTCATCAAGCCTCGGGTGTCGAAGTCGACTGTTAAGTCCCCGATGGGAGCCAACGCATCCAGGCTGTCACCCCATTCCCCCTTGGTACTGTCTTCCAGGGCCATGTTCTCAAGCTCCAACGTGAGAGTGAGCAGTTCAGTTGTGTCCAGGTCTGTTGGTGCCGCCGCAGCGCCCATGGCTTTGGCGACGAAATCCGCCCGGTGCCTCCTCACTGCCTCCAGCATCTGACTGCAGTGTTGGCATGATTTGGGCATATCCAGCGCCATATTTGCGTGTAGCATTCCCAGGCAGACAGGGCAGGCCTCATGGGTGTCCGTCGCCGAGATGTAAAAGCCACATCTGCTGGGGCAGGCGCGCGAGGTGGGGCTCGCCGTCCTGCCATTCTTTTTTGGAAGTCTTGTCTTTCACTTTCCTTTCTTCGGATTGGGTGAACAGCGTGCTGGAACTATTCTGACTGATGAAGCCCTCTGGAGTGAGGGTGAAACGTTTCTACTAAAAAGAAACTGTCCCGATGACCTGGTTGAGAATTATCAGGTTCGTCAGGCAGTGTAATAAGACATGACATGTTATCAGTGAATCTACATAGATAGAAACAAAGAAGCCATGAAGTCTGGGTTGAGGCACTGACATAGTACATCCTTTCTGATTGAGTGTACGAGTGACAAGTAAATGATTTTGTGGCAAAAGGTATAAAAATAGTATAAAAACTTTGTGAAAAGCTGTGAAGGGGTGTTCTTTGTTGGATTCTGATGCTGTTTGGCTGATTTACATTTTCTACACCTCTTCAGTAATCTTTGATTTTTGATGTCATCAGAAGATTCAGTTTCATCTTTAAAAAAGAAAAAAGAAAGATCAAGTCCTCACATGTTTTCTCTGCAACAGATCAACCTGTGCTATTTATTGAGGCTTGTTTTTCAGTCTGTAGTTTTGTCTTCTTCATTAACCTGGGAGTTTAGTTTAGTTTAGTTTAGATTCTTTATTAATTTCAAATTTCAAATTTAAAAGAACACAAAAAACTATTTACAATTCCACGTAAATAAAATTTCCAACATTACATGAAATGAAGGGAAGCAGAATAAGATAAAATCTTATTATGTCTGCCCCTTTTTTAACAAAATTAATTCAAACAATCAATCCAAACAACAATAATCCAAACAAAAAAAATACACAATAAGTAACTCATCATATTTTACCATTCATAAAATTTGAAACAAACCAATTTATACATATTTTTCCAGAAACATAAATTTATTAAATTTTTCAAACAAAGTCATTGGCCCTCATTCACGAACCGTTCGTACGCACAGATTTGTTCTTAAACTGTGCGTACGAGTGATTTAGGATCATTTGCGGCATTCAACAATGTTTTCGTATCCTACGATTTTTTTCAGATACGAACAAAATTTACGAGTGGTCCGGACCTGTCGTATAATTTAGGAGCGTCAGTCTGCTGTCATCCAGACGGATCTTCTCCACGAATAACTTCATATTTCGTTATTTAGAAAATATTTTGGGTTTAAAAAAATCACGCACCATAATTATTCTTGACAATAGGTTATTCTGTTTGAATTAGAATTATAATTTTAAGTTTAATTTGTCTGGTGTGTCGCGCAGGCTTCAGTGAGTCGTGCGCTCCCCTTGGTCATCAAAGCCGCTCCTCATATTAACACCCAGGTACATAAAATTCCCATACACCGCCGCAGAACAAGTACGAATTAAGACTGATTTTCATGCTATTGCTGGACTGCTGTGCCAAACACCATCGGAGCAATAGATTATTATCTGATTCGAAATATAACCTGCAGAATGTGGTTGTGCGCTGACCAGGAGGAGCGCGCATGACATTTGTGTTGCAAAACATGTTGGCACGCATCTTGCAGCATGGAATTTATTGTCTATCCATCTCGCAGACTTTTCCTTGATCTCCTCCTGTCCGTGCTGCGGCGAGACGTTTGTTTGAAGCCATTTTCAGATCAAACCATTTATTCTTGATTTCTGATACTGTACGACCCACGGGACACACAACATATGCACTACAATATTAATATGAAGTTAACTGTAGTTTCGAGACATTTTAAAATGCTTCTGTTCAAAAACACATCCGACACTTGCGGGGGGTGGGGGGTAGCGGTGCGCTCTTCTGAATAAGTGAAACTATAATGTAACACAGTACACTAAAATTAAAGATATTTGACCATCCGACACTTGCGGGGGGTGGGGGGGTAGCCACAGCGCGACTGAGAGCAGATCTCCGAACGCGTGAAGTTCCTCCTTTTACTTCTTGAGTTTGAATGAATGGACACTTCCTGCTGTCAGAAGGCAGGAAACGTGGCCTTATATGGTGTTTTGAGGGGTGGGAATTATGTAAATGACCTCTCCGCGAGCACGCGCAGGTTGATAGAACAGGTGGGATTCATTAAATTTACGCAGCCATTTACACACTTTTCTTGAGGATAGAAGACTTTGTTGAATCTGACGTGGCATGTTCGTACGAACGCTTCGTACGAACAAAAGTAGGAGAAATTTAGGATAAAAATACGAACATTTTCGTGAATGAGGGTCATTGTTTTTGCAACTTTGATATCGTTTTCTAAACCATTCCATAGACCTATTCCATAAATTAAAGTAGACCTACTCTCATGGGCTGACCTTATTTGCACTAAGGCTCAGCAGAGGATGTATTTTTTAAAGAAACTGGGTACTTTTAGAGTCAATAACTCAATGCTTTTAATGTTTTATTCTGCTTTTATTGAAGGTATTTTAATGTTTTGTAACATCTGTTGGTTTGGCAATGCTACAGAGGCTCAGAAGAAATCCTTGAGAAGTATAGTAACTACAGCCAGCAAACTGTTAGGGACCACTCTGCCAAGTATGGAAAAGATATACATGGACAGAGTTATGAGGAAGGCAAACAAGATTATAGCAGATCTTCATTTGAGTTGCTTCCTTCAGGGCGAAGGTATGGCCTTCCTTTATTCTCAAGAAACAGAACAAAATTTTCTTTCATACCACAAGCAATTAAATCATTAAATAATACTAAGGTATCATGAATTACTGAGCTGAAACATCTTTGCTGTAATGATGGATGATGATGTCATGTATGTATGTATAAGTATGTCCTTTATGTCAATGCCTGCTGACAAATGTTGCAAATTAATTTCCCTACGGGGACAAATAAATCTATATCTATCTATCTATCTCTATCTTTAAACTAATGAAGTCGAAGACGCAAATTCAACAATGGCAGGACTCACAGCTGCATCGAATCACTCAACTGTCCACCTGGATACAGCTGCATCGAATCACTCATCAACTGTCCACCTGGATATGAGGCACCCCTTTCCTCAGCTCTTCCTGTTTGCCCTTTACTAGTCTAGTCGTGTTCTGCTCGTCTGGTTCTCGTCTCGTGTTTTCAATTTCACCTTTCGCCCTCGCTCAATTTCAACGTTCGACTTCGCCATGTCTGACGTCGATTCCTGCGCCTCCGGGAACTCCCCGGTCCTCATCCCGGCCACCGCTGGTCCTCCTTCCCCTGCTCCCACCCGTCGGAGCTCTCGGCGCGCCTCGCGCCCCGTTTCCTACTCTCCGTCTGCATACCTGCAGTCTAGGGGCATCTGCCCGGCGTCCGGTCTCACCTCTGCCCAGCTGGAGTCCCTCGCCGAGCTGGTTCCATCCGGCGACTCTTCGCCTCCTTCGCGGCAGCTGACGCCCGTGTCCGGGAAGCGTACCAGGAAGCGGTCTCCACCTCCCGCCAAACGCAGCAGGGGCCGTCCCCGTTCCTCCGGTGCCCCCGCTCCGGACCCGGTCCCCTCCACGAGCCGCTACGTTCCTCCTGCGCCGGCCGCCCGTGCCCCGGCCTCCTCTCCGCCTCTCTCCCCGCTCCCCGGCCGGCGTTCCGATCGGCCTCCGCAGGTCCATCTGTCCTCTGCGCTGCTCGCCTCGCTCAACGAGCTCGTCCGGTCAGTCTCGGCTCTGTCCGCTCAGCGTTAGCCCTCTGCTCCAGCATCGTTGCCGGGTCAGTCAGCTCCCCTGCCTGGTCCCGTGGCGTTCACTCTCGCCAAGGCCCGTTCCGCTCCTCCATTGGGTAAGACATATCGTTACTTGTCCACAGTCGTTCTGCTTTGCCTCGACGTGCCTCATTTTTATCTTTTTATGGTCAGTTCGCTGACTTGCGCCGCTCCTAGCTCTGCTGCTAATGCTAGGTCGACTCTTCTTCGTTGATGTTTGCCTGTTCTGCAGCGCCGTCTGGTGCGCGGGCGGTGGTACTGCGACTGCGTTGTGTTAACTCTGCCGGGCAGATGGCGCTGTTGTTCCACCGTTGTTTCTTCATGTCTTGCTGGTTTGTTTTACACAAACCTTCGCCTTGTGTAGCTTTAGTGATGTTTAATCTGTTTAAATTCTGTCGCACTGGCGTCATTTGACCTGTTGAGTGACTTTGGTACGTTTAATCTGTTTAGATTCTGTCGCACTGGCGTTGTTTTACCTGTTTAGATCATGTCACGTTAGTGATGCTTGCACTGTGGATGTTCTGTGCGGTTGGTGATCGAGGTGGCTGTACTCGTGAGCTGCCTGGTGCTGTCCTGACTTTAATTGTTTTTCTTCATGCTCTCCCTCTTTAGGCCAGCCGTACATGCCGGCACATGCTTCGATTTCCCCGAGGCTCCGTGCTAAGATCCTGCAGGGGCAGCACGTTAGTCTGGTTTCCCTGCTGCTCCCCTCCCCCCAGTCGATCATCAGGTGGCCTCCTCCTCGGAGTTCACTGCGGTCTTCCGCTCCGCCGATCCCCGCCTGTCCAGGGACCTGTCCGTCGGCGAGTTTGTGGCAGCCTTTGGGGTGTTCAGGGATGTTCTTTGCTCGGTCTACCCCGAGCGTAGGGTCGAGCTGGACGCCTACCTCGCCCTGGTGGTGGATCTCAGCCTCATGTACGGCAGGTCCCTGTACTACCGTTACCATAACGCCTTTTCCACTAAGGCTGCTGCCATCCTGTCCCGGTCGGGGGTGCGTATCGACTGGTCTATCCTGGACACTGACCTCCTGGTCATGCTGACCCACGCAGCCCCGTGCCACTCCTGCTCTGCCGTCGGCCATCGCAGTTCCCTCTGCCCTTCGGTCCCATTTAGCCTGCCTTCTCTGCCCTCCCTGCCGGCGCCCCGTTCTGTTGGGGGTTCTGTTGGGGGTTCTGTTGGCGGCCTGCGTACGGACCGCCGCGGTCGTCGGGTGGAGGTATTCAATAGCATGCCAATTTGCAATAATTTTAACCATGCCGTCTGCTCCTACCCTAACTGCAACTTCCTCCATGTGTGTAGCATCTGCAGGGACGCACACCCGAGGTCCGTCTGCCCTCGCCGGTTGGGTCCCCCGAAGGCCCTCCCCGGGTCCAGCCGCTGATTTCCCGTTTTCTGTCCACCCCTGTTTTGGTTCCTGAGTTGGCCTCGCTGCTTCTGTCTCACCCCGATCGTTCGTTCGTTGATTTTCTCCTCACCGGTCTTTCCCAGGGTTTTTTCATCGGGGTTTCCTGCCCTCCTTCTGCCTCCTTGGTTTGTCCCAACCTGCGTTCGGCGCTCGCCGAACCAGACGTAGTGGCCCAGCTCCTCCGCAAGGAGGTGTCTAAGGGCTTTATGATTGGCCCCTTTGCGTCTCCCCCCTTTTCCCCCTTTCGAGTCAGTCCGTTGGGCGTGGCCACTCGTAAGTTTACACTTAAGAAACGTTTAATTATCTATCTTTCCGCCCCTCATTCTGGCCCCCATCCTAGCATCAACTCCCTCATACCTAAAGCCCCCTTTTCTCTCTCTTACGCCTCTGTTGATTACGCCATCTACCTGATTAAGACTGCGGGCAGGGGGACGTGGCTGGCCAAGGCGGATATCTCCGACGCCTTTAAGGTCATGCCTGTCCATCCCTCTCAGTGGCACCTTCTTGGGGTCAAATGGGATGGCTCCTTTTATTTCTCCGTGAGGCTCACTTTTGGCTGCCGTAGCAGCCCTAGCCTGTTTGATAACCTTTCGGAGGCTCTTTGTTGGATCCTCCTTAACGTCCACAGGATCCCTGCCGTCCTACATCTGCTGGACGACTTTCTTTTAGTGGACCCGCCTTCTCCGTCCCCAGGGCCCTCCCTCGCCACGCTCCGTTGGCTCTTTCGCCGCGTGGGCGTCCCTTTGTCCGACGAGAAGACTGTGGGCCCGTCTACCCGTTTGGAGTTTTTGGGGATCACGCTCGACTCTGATCTGATGGTGGCTTCTCTTCCTGAGGATAAGCTCGCCCGTATCCGGGAGTTTTCTCGGGCTTATGCCTCTGCCGTGTCCATTACAAAACGCCAGCTTCTCTCGTTGCTGGGCTACCTCAATTTTGCTATCCGCATAATTCCCCAGGGCCGCTCTTTCATATCTCGCCTGCTCGGTCTGGCTAAATCGGTCCCTGCCTTGGGGGATCTCGTCTCTCTGGACGAGGGCTGTCGTTCCGATCTGGCTTTCTGGGCTAAGCTGCTGTCGGATTGGAACGGCATCTCTTTCTTTTATGACGACGTCGTGCAGTCGGCAGATTCTCTGCAGTTCTTCACGGACGCTGCCCCATCCTCAGGTTTTGGGGTTTTTTTCCAGGGCCGTTGGTTTGCGGGTAAATGGCCCCCTTCATTTCCCCGTGCTGAGTCTTCTGTCTTTTATGAAATCGTGCCCATAGCCATGGCCGGTTGCCTCTGGGGTCGTTTCTGGAAGAGGAAGCGCATCTCCGCCATGTGCGATAATCTCGCCATGGTCAAAGCCATTAACAAGGGCCGCTCTCCCGTCCAATCTATCATGCCCTACATCCGCCGCATCACATGGCAGTCCGTCACGGACAACTTCGTACTGTCTGCTCGCCATGTGCCTGGTCACTCCAACCTCCTCGCAGACGCTCTATCTAGATCCCGATTCCGGGTCTTCCACCGCCTTTGCCCATCAGCCGATCCCTCTCCGACCCGATGCCCCGATCTGGGGGATCTCGCCCTGTATTAGCGTCCCCGTCACCTGTCAGCTCCCCTTTAGTCGCCCTCTTAGTTAGCATCAACCTGTGTGTTAGTTTTAGGTTTATCATCGTTAGTAATGTGCAATAACGCGGCTGCTCTCCTCTCCTTCTGCTTCCAGGTTATCCGTCGCCTCTGCCCGTCTGTCGTTCCTTCAGTCCATTGCCCGGTCCTGCCGATTCTCGCCCCGCTGTCGCGACCCCGTCGCTTCTCCCTCTCCTACAGTCGGCCCGTGTCTACATCCGCTTGGGTTTAGCCCCTTCCACTCAGCGATCGTATTCGTTCGCTTGGCGCTTGTACGTTAAGTTCTGTGCAGCTGTTGGGTCCTCCCTTCTCCCGGTTCTCGTACCCACAGTCATAGCTTTCATCACGTACTGTTTTGACCATCGCCGTTTCAAGCTGCCTTACATCAAATCCCTCCTAGCTGGCATTAACTTCCATGCACAACTTCATCATCTGGGTCCACTCCCGAGTTTGTTCTCCAACCACGTCATTAAACTCCTCCTGAAGGGTTTAGCTAAGCGTTCTCCTCCCCAGCTTGACGGCAGGCAACCAATCACTTTTTCTGTTCTTAAGAGACTTCTAGTAGCCCTCCGGTCCTCCTCTTATTCGTCGTATCTGAAGGCGCTCCTTTCAAGCGTGTTTCTCCTGGCCTTCTACGGACTCCTTCGGGTCGGCGAGTTTACATCTCGGGGCAGCTTCGACCCTTCAGTAGATCTAACCCCCGATGATCTGGTTTTCTTTCCCGATCATTTTGACCTCCGCCTCAAGCACTCGAAGGGCAAAGGCCCTGCAGTCGTCTCCATAGCTCGCATAGACGGCCCGTATTGTCCCTTCCGTGCCATGGTTAGGTTCATCTTTAAACGTCGTAGGCTCCGCCCCTCCGTCGGTCCCTTGTTCCTCACTCCCGACGGCACCCCCATGACTGCAGCATGGTTCGTCAGATTTCTCAGGAAATCCTTGGCCCTATGCGGCCTTCCCCCTCTCCATTACTCTGGCCATTCCTTTCGGATTGGGGCTGCTACCTCCGCCGCTGTTCAAGGTGCATCGGGGGCATCCCTCCAACAGCTAGGTCGCTGGTCTTCGACAGCCTACTCCTCTTACGTCCGCCCGGATCTTCAATCAGTGCTCTCTGCTCAACGCTTGCTCAGCCGTTAGGTGAGCTCTAACATCACATACTAGTGGTAGTGTCCTCCTGCTCTGTGTCACCTCCCTCTTTTGACAGCTCGAGCCAAATCACTTCCCCTTTTTGTCTTCTCTCCCTGGAATGGGGCTAGAGTCCATGCACGCTTGCTCTCGGTTGCCCAAGCGAGGCTCGTTCCCGGGAATGCCGCTGTCGCCCATTCCAAGAAAAGAGGCGTCGTTGCCCAGTCCGAGAAAAGAGGCCGTCGTTGCCCAGTCCGAGAAATGAGGCCATCGTTGCCCAGTCCGAGAAAAGAGGCCCTCGTTGCCCAGTCCGAGAAAAGAGGCCGTCGTTGCCCAGTCCGAGAAAAGAGGCTGTTGCCCATGCATGCCCTCGGGAAGCCAGACCCTCGCCAGCTCGGCCCCGGCTTTTCTTTTTGGGGGGTAGATATCCATAATCTATCTCCCTATGCCGGACATTCAAGCTCTCAGCAGTCCGGCATGCATGCCCTCCGCCGGGGCCCGAGCGCCAAAGAAACCTTAATCAATAAAACATTTTAATTGTGTTCTCTCTCTCGTTTTGTGAGTCTCTTCAGGTTGAAATGAAGTCGAAGACGCAAATTCAACAATGGCAGGACTCACAGCTGCATCGAATCACTCAACTGTCCACCTGGATACAGCTGCATCGAATCACTCATCAACTGTCCACCTGGATATGAGGCACCCCTTTCCTCAGCTCTTCCTGTTTGCCCGTTACTAGTCTAGTCGCCTCCCTCCACCTCCCCGTCTCCTCCCGGGGTTTCTGGTTCCTCGGCTCCCCCCTGTTCTGCGTCCCGCCTCCGCCGCCTGGGGTTGTCCTGCTCGCCTTCGTCTTGGTCCTGCTGCTGTGTGCATTCCTGCTTCCTGTTCCCTGCGACCCAGCCGGTCATGGCAGATGGCCGCTTGTCCTGAGCCTGGTTCTGCTGGAGGTTTCTTCCTCTCGAGGGAGTTTTTCCTTCCCACTGTCGCTTCGTGCTTGCTCAGGATGGAGGTTCTGCGCTGGTGTTCGTCTCAGGGTTGTCCGGAGCCGTCGGCCGCTGGCTGGCCGTCATTCACGTACCGGTGGGATGGATTGGACGTCTGCGATCCCTTCTCCACCACCGGGTTCGGGTCCCGGGGGGTAGATATCCATAATCTATCTCCCTATGCCGGACATTCAAGCTCTCAGCAGTCCGGCATGCATGCCCTCCGCCGGGGCCCGAGCGCCAAAGAAACCTTAATCAATAAAACATTTTAATTGTGTTCTCTCTCTCGTTTTGTGAGTCTCTTCAGGTTGAAATTCTATGTTTTGGCTTGACAAAAATATCAGTACCCTTAAGATTGTAAGTGCTCTGTCTTTTTACAAAAAGCGTTTGGATATTTGAGGGTAATGTGAAGTTATGCGCCTTGTACAATATTAAGAGTATATTGTAGTCAACCAGATCATAAAATTTCAGAAATTTTAATTTGCTAAACAAAACATTTGATGGATGGTAATAATGCTTTCTGGTGATGATCCTTATTGCTCTTTTCTGTAAAATAAAAATGGGCTTGGTTATAGTTTTGCAAGATGTACCCCAAACCTCAACGCAATAAATTAAATGCGGGATTATTATTGCATTGTACAGCAAATGTCATTGCTTTGTCAATAAATCTTTAACTCTATACAACACTGCAATAAATCTTGATAGTTTAGTTTTTACAGAATTTATGTGTTGTTTCCATGACAACTTATCAATAATTACACCCAAAAACTTCACTTCCCTTACCCTACATATCTCAGAGCCATCAATCTTAAAAGGAACATCAACAGTTATTTTTTTCTTACTAAAAATCATATAATTAGTTTTGTCTAGGTTCAAAGATAACTTATTTAATTTAAACCAATTTTGTATTTTAAAAATTCAATATTTACCAACTCAAACAATTCTTCCAAATCTTTGCCCGCACAAAAGAAAGTAGTGTCGTCAGCAAAAAGAACACATTTGAGGACATCGGACACCTTCATTAAATCATTTACATATAAAATAAATAACTTAGGTCCAAGTACAGAGCCTTGTGGTACTCCACATAAAACATTTCCTAAAGTAGATCTTACATCTTCTATTTGAACGAACTGCTTTCTATCTTTCAGATAGCTAAATATCCATTGCAATGCAGGTCCTCTTATACCATATTTTTTAATTTATCTAGTAAAATGGAATGATCAATGGTGTCAAATGCTTTTTTAGATCAACAAATATACTCATGCAATGTTGTTTTTGATCTACAGCCGTAGTAACTTGTTCCATCAACTCCATAAGAGCCATGGATGTTGAATTGTTTGATCTAAATCCATATTGGATGTTACTTAGAATATTGTATTTACCCAAGAATTGGTCAAGTCTGGACACAAATAATTTTTCTAAAATCTTTGAAAATCGAGGCAACAAGGATATAGGTCTAAAATTATTGAAAATACATTTATCACAATTTTTGAATAGAGGAACTACTTTAGATATTTTCATTCTGTTGGGAAAGAATCCAGTTGAAAATGACAAATTACATATATATGTAAAGGGTTTGATAACATGACTCATTATTTCCTTCACCACCATCATATCCATTTCTTCACAGTCTTTGGATTTTTTGTCAGTACAGTACATTTTTTAACTACATTCATTATTTCTAAAAGAGACTGATAAAGATTAAATAATCATGATAGTTAAAAATTTTGCAGACTAAAGGTCTAGAGACTGGTGTGACATGGATATGATGGTTGTTAAGGATATAATAACTGATGTTATTGAGCCGTTCACTTACATTTGTAATTTGTCTTTCACAACGGGCACATTTCCTGATAAAATGAAAGTAGCTAAAGTTGTCCCTATTTTCAAATGCGTTGATAAGGGTAACTTCAGCAATTACAAACCAATAGTGTTGCTCCCACAATTCTCAAAAATTCTTGAAAAAATATTTTCAATCAGATTAGATGATTTTCTTAAAAAGTACAATATTCTAAGTGATAGTCAGTATGGGTTTTGATCACAATATTCAACATCTATGGCTTTAATGAAATTTATGGAACAAATCACCACAACCACTGACAACAAACAACATTGTATAAGTTTATTTGTTGATTTAAAGTGCGACTAAACCCTGTGGATCGGTAACTCCTCCTTCCAATATCTCCCTGAAAATGGGCGTGTCGAGAGACTGTGGTCTATTGGATAACAAACAAGAATATTATCTGGCTTCTGTACATGTCCTTGAAAAGAAGGCTGTCGGAAGCCATTCTCCTGGGAGTGTGGAGCTGAAGAGACCTGCTGCCCCCCCCCCCCCCCCAGAGATTTCTGTGCAGCCTCAGATAACGCCCAGCTGCACATCTGCTGAACTTGTGTTTGTCTGAAATTACTCACAGACTCTATCTCCTTGCCTGCCGTCTCTCAATTTGTTATTGTAACTAAATGTGCTTTTTGATATGGTTTTTACTGGATCACGCGGTGTCTTGAAGACAAAATGTGATTCATCTTTTTTTAATATCAATGCTGTAAAACCCCGTGTCTTTGCCTGTTTTCCTGCTTTTGACCTTCATCTGGGGACAGATGAGAGCGGCCGCGCTATAAGCATATCATGTGTTGATAAACATATCATGTGTTGATAAACATGTCATGTGCTTTGTTGAGCTGCAGCTTTTTGCACTCATTCTCTCTCCTGGATGACAGTAACTACATATTTACGTTGTATTGGTGAAAATTGATGCAATGTTAATAAACCTTCTTGTATCTTGTATCTTGTATAAAAATATATTTTTATTAGCTGACATTACAGTAAAAAACGTGTCTCAGTTTAAAATGATGACAGAAACAAATACTGTATTTATTTTACAGTTTTTATTTATTTATTCAAAACCATTGAAGTCTTCATCTTCATCTTGGACCAGGCAGATGTCAACAGTGTAGGTACTGTAAAGGGTTTCTTAGCGCCCATAGCGGCCAAAAACTGGTACTGCACAATGTTTGGAGTTTTTGACCAAAGTCAAATTATGACCAAAATATTGGAAAAATCGACGTATAGGTCGCACCGGCCTATAGGTCGCAGGGCTTGGAAATGTAGGCAAAAAGGTGCGACTTATATGCCGACGAATACGGTAGGTGAGAATAAACACAGCCATAGGGCTAGATAACATTTTAAACACATTCTGGGGAGTTTATCAGCTAAAAAAAGTTAATTTTGGGTTTAGTCGCACTTTAAGGAAGGCTTTTGACACTATTGATCACAAAATTCTCATTAATAAATTGGACAAGTATGGTATTAGATGACCTGCACTTAAATGGATAAGTAGCTATCTAAAAGATAGAGAACAATTTGTTCAGATAAAGGACAATAGATCAAACTTTTGTAAGATCACATGTGGAGTCCCACAGGGTTCAATACTTGGTCCAAAATTGTTTAATCTGTATGTGAATGATTTAGTGATGGTGTCCAGACTTCTAAAGTGTATACTTTTTGCTGACGATACTACCATTTTTTATTCTGGTAATGATTTAAATCAAATGTCTGAATGCTTAAATAAGGAATTTGTTAAATTACAAAACTGGTTCAAATTAAACAAACTGTCATTAAACTTAGATAAAACTAATTACATGTTATTTAGTAAAAAAAAACTAAAACTACAGGGTTTCTCTTAAAATTGATGATGTTGAAATAACCAGAGCAAGTGAAATGAAATTCTTGGGAGTGGTGATGGATGATAAGCTAGCTTGGAAACAGCATATAAATTCGGTTAAAACTAAGATATCTAGATCCACAGCTGTGTTGTATAAAGTTAAGGATTTATTGAATGAAAGAGCGTTGTATTTGCTCTATAATGCCATAGTTGTTCCACACTTGATTTACTGTGTAGAGGTTTGGGGAAAGACGTGTAAAACCTTAACGAACCCTATATTTATTTTACAAAAAAGAGCAGTGAGAACTATTGCGGGAAAACCCTACTGCCATCCATCGAATATATTATTTAAGCAACTTAGGTTGCTTAAGTTTTATGATTTGGTGAATTACAACATTTTGTTGGTAATGTATAGAGCTCAAAAAAATTTATTGCCTCTAAATGTTCAAGTCAATTTTGTAAAGAGAACGAGCTGTTACAACCTGAAAGGAATGGAGATTTTTACAAAGCCAAAATACAGAACAACTTTGAAAGGACGGTGTGTATCAATACAAGGTGTTGACTTGTGGAATAGTTTAGAAAATGAAATTAAAACTATTAACTCACTTATAGTCTTTAAAAAAGATTAAAGCTAATATGTTAATTAAATACTAAATATTCAAATTGTACTAAAAATGTAAATGTATATTCAAATCATGTAAATTGCTTAAATTTTGTATCATTGGTTGAGTTTTTTAGAAATTTGTATACTTGGTTGAGTTATTATGGGCGGCCGTGGCGTAGTGGTAATGGCAGTCGTCCCCCGATCGGAAGGTTGGAGGTTCGAATCCCGGTTCTCTCCAAGTACACCATGTGTCGTTGTGTCCCTGGGCAAGACACTTAACCCCGAGTTGCTCCCGGTAGGACTGGAAAGGCGCCTTGCATGGCAGTCTGCCGCTACTGGTGTATGAATGGGTGGATGGTTGGTATTGTAAAGTGCTTTGGGGCCCCTCAACGGGGGCTGGAAAGCGCTATATAAATAAGCTCCATTTACCATTTATTTTTTATTGATCTTGCTTTTTTGTTATTGTTAAATAAAAAAGGGGCAGGTAAAATAAGATTTTTTTTCTTCTCCGTCTCCTTTCATTTTATATTTTTTCTTTTTTCATTTTATTGCTATAATGTAAAAATGTTTTATCTTTATAAAATGTGAAATGAACAAATAAAATAAAGTAAAATAATAAATAAATTAAAAAAAATTCATCCTTATCAGTTCCCATTAGAAACATACTGTTCACACAATTCTCAATCAAGTAATTTACATTTTCCCCACTTTCGGTATTGAAGCCGAGAGATTTGATCCAACATTTACAAAGTAGTTGTTAAATCCATTCACAATTTCCTGTCCATCGTAGATTTCCTTGTTATTTACCATATAATGTTGAGAAAGATCCACACTAACCTTATCATGTTTTTTAAGAACATTATTCATTATTCGCCAAGTTGCCCTCATATCACCACAACATTTATGTAGTAATTCACTATAATATTGTTTTTTATGTTTTCTTATGATACCTGTTAATTTATTTTTGTACACTTTATATTTGTTTTCAGCATCAATTGATCTTGTTTTCAAAAAACACGAGTATAGATAGTTTTTTTTATTTTTTACATGCATTTCTCAGTCCATTAGTCATCCATGGTTGCTCAATGGCATTTTTCTTAAAGGTTCAGTATGCAGTTTCTGTAGAACTGCAGAACTTAGAAATATTTTCAACAGGCAAAGCATTCTGATCCCTCCCCCTCAGAGCCATATGTGGCTCTGCCCCCTTGTGGTCTGTTGAATTTCAAATTCAAGCTCTGTTTTTATTGGCTGATTCAAATTCAAGCTCTGTTTTTAATTGGCTGGTTACAAACTCTGTTTTTATTGGCTGTCATTGTCCTGGTCACTCTGTGTTTTTAGTGTTTTTATAAATGCTGATAGAGAAGCAAGGGGACTATAGTTTTTTTCAGAGATTACTTTGTCTAACATCAGTTTGTCAGTAGATAGTGACTGAGTGAAGAAATATGTTAAAAATATATTGTTTGAAAAGTTACAGACTACATTACAATCTTACATACTGTAGCTTTAACATTAATTATTTTCACACAATTTTTTTATACAAAACTTACAGAACATTCATAAAATTTTCGTAAGACAGATACACATAATCTACATATATATCATCCCAATTTTGTTCATCTAATTCATCTTTAAATTTGTCTAAGTTTTTTTTAGATGTGTTTATGATTTTTTTCTGTTTTATAATTTTCTTTATGGGAATTTCATCATTTTTGTAAATTGTGAAAATTGGTAAATGATCACTCAAATCATTCATCAAGATACCACTTATCATTTCACCATCCATAATATTATTGAAAATGTTATCAATTATTTTAGCACTGTGTGATGTGATTCTTGTTGGCT
>JBBPBX010053192.1:0-23932 GCA_038048925.1 Garcialebias charrua | reverse complement strand
TTTGATATATGAATTGTTGAAATAGCACAAAAACTGTAGGAGGAGTAGCGTGCCAAAAAACGTACGGAATCAGGATAGTAACAGATGTAATTGTAACACTAGAAAAACCGCATTTCCTGCGAAAATGCACGTGTGAATGCCTTAGCGCCGCTCCGCCCTTCTCGTGGCGACCGCGGGAAGTCCAGCTGGTCCACCCTGAAACACTCTCGTGCCTTTCCCGTGCCCGTTCGGCACCCAATGCGTGCACCCAATTTGGTCCACATTCCAAAATGGCCGCCTTCCCATTTATCGTACAACGTTGACGCCAGAGGGTTTTCTGTGCGTCTTGGTGAATTGGACAAGTGTACCAAATTTCATGATCCTACGTGAAACTAAGGCCAATGTGGAGGGTAGTTTGAAATTTTCTAGGTGGCGCTCTTGAGCCGTTTCTTTTGAAATTTTGGCCACGCCCCCAAAATATGTAATCGTTCACCAGTCCTGATGAGTCTGCCAATTTTGGTGAGTTTTGGGATATGACAAAGCCCCCAAAATGCCATTTCATTTTAGCGCCATTCATTTTCAATGGGATAAAAATGGCCGAAAAGTTCGCCTTTCCTTTCATCGTACAACGTTGGTGCCAGAGGGTTTTCTGTGCGCCTTGGTGAATTGGACAAGTGTACCAAATTTCATGATCCTACGTGAAACTAAGGCCAATGCGGAGGGTAGTTTGAAATTTTCTAGGTGGCGCTCTTGAGCCGTTTCTTTTGAAATTTTGGTCACGCCCCCAAAATATGTAATTGTTCACCAGTCCTGACAAGTCTGCCAATTTTGGTGAGTTTTGGGATATGATAAAGCCCCAAAAGGCCAAACGTATTGTGACGGCGTTACGTCTGATTCGCCACATCGCCACGCCCACATGCTCCACCCAAAACAACCAGTCGTGGAAAGCTTGTTACAGCAACATGTCTTCGGTCACTGGACAGACCGTCACGCTGATTAGGTAACAGGTGTCCGATCGGGATGTTCAATGTACAACTGTACACTTCCTGTTGTGAGGGGGCGTGGCTTAATTATTGTCATGATTTGACCATTCAGTATTGCAGGGGACCGGATGTGGGTCAATCACTGAAGGTTTGATGTATTAGACTGTTTTCGTGTAGGTGCTATTAGTGTTTCGTTTGTGACGGCGTGACGGCTGATTCGCCACATCGCCACGCCCACATGCTCCACCCAAAACGGTCAGTGTTGGAAAGCTTGTTACAGCAACATGTCTTTGGTCACTGGACAGACCGTCACGCTGATTAGGTAACAGGTGTCCGATCGGGACGTTCAATGTACAACTGTACACTTCCTGTTGTGAGGGGGCGTGGCTTAATTAATGTCATGATTTGACCATTCAGTATTGCAGGGGACTGGTTGTGGGTCAATCACTGAAGGTTTGATGTATTAGACAGTTTTCGTGTAGGTGCTATTAGTGTTTCGTTTTTCATGGCGAGATACCTAACTTTGAGGCCAGGCCACGCCCCTTCATCATATATGAAAACATGAGGTTTTGATCATTTTTTACTCCCCCATGTCTGAGTGATGAGTCTGCCAAATTTGGTGAGATTTAGGATATGATAAAGCCCCCAAAAGGCCATTTCATTTTAGCTCCATTCATTTTCAATGGGAAAAAAATGGCCGAAAAGGCTTAATATTTCAAAAAGCGCAACTTGCAGCATTACCAAAAGTCATAGCTGGATTGTCCTGAACGAGCTGAACATTTTGATATATGAATCGTTGAAATGGCACAAATACTCTAGGAGGAGTAGCGTGCCAAAAAACGTACGGACGGAAGATAGTAACTATAATAACTAGAAAATTTGCATTTCCTACGAAAATGCACGTGTGAATGCCTTAGCGCCGCTCCGCCCTTCTCGTGGCGACCGCGGGAAGTCGAGCTAGTCCACCCTGAAACACTCTCGTGCTTTTCCCGTACCCGTTCGGCACCCAATGTATGCACCCAATTTGGTCCACATTCCAAAATGGCCGCCTTCCCATTTATCGTACAATGTTGATGCCAGAGGGTTTTCTGTACGTCTTTGTGAATTGGACAAGTGTACCAAATTTCATGATCCTACGTGAAACTAAGGCCAATGCGGAGGGTAGTTTGAAATATTCTAGGTGGCGCTCTTGAGCCGTTTCTGTTGCAATTTTGGCCACGCCCCCAAAATATGTAATTTTTCACCAGTCCTGACGAGTCTGCCAAATTTGGTGAGTTTTGGGATATGATAAAGCTCCCAAAAGGCCAAACGTATTGTGACGGCGTTACGTCTGATTCGCCACATCGCCACGCCCACATGCTCCACCCAAAACGGTCAGTGTTGGAAAGCTTGTTACATCAACATGTCTTTGGTCACTGGAAAGACCGTCATGCTGATTAGGTAACAGGTGTCCGATCGGGACCTTCAATGTACAACTGTACACTTCCTGTTGTGAGGGGGCGTGGCTTAATTAATGTCATGATTTGACCATTCAGTATTGCAGGGGACCGGATGTGGGTCAATCACTGAAGGTTTGATGTATTAGACAGTTTTCGTGTAGGTGCTATTAGTGTTTCGTTTGTGACGGCGTTACGTCTGATTCGCCACGTCGCCACGCCCACATGCTCCACCCAAAACGGTCAGTGTTGGAAAGCTTGTTACAGCAACATGTCTTCGGTCACTGGACAGACCGTCCCGCTGATTAGGTAACAGGTGTCCGATCGGGACCTTCAATGTATAACTGTACACTTCCTGTTGTGAGGGGGCGTGGCTTAATTAATGTCATGATTTGACCATTCAGTATTGTAGGGGACCGGTTGTGGGTCAATCACTGAAGGTTTGATGTATTAGACAGTTTTCTTGTAGGTGCTATTAGTGTTTCGTTTTTCATGGCGAGATACCTAACTTTGAGGCCAGGCCACGCCCCTTCAGCATATATGAAAATGCGAGGTTTTGATAAATATTTACTCCCCCATGTCTGAATGATGAGTCTGCCAAATTTGGTGAGTTTTAGGATACGATAAAGCCCCCAAAAGGCCATTTCATTTTAGCTCCATTCATTTTCAATGGGAAAAAAATGGCCGAAAAGGCTAAATATCTCAAAAAGCTAAAGTTGCACCATTACCAAAAGTCATTGCTGGATTGTCCTGAACGAGCTGAACATTTTGATATATGATATGTTGAAATGGCACGAAAACTGTAGGAGGAGTAGGACGCCAAAAAACGTACGGACGGAAGATAGTAACATATAAGAATAATAATAATAAATATAAACACAATCTCTATAGTGTGAATGCCTTGTTGGCATTCACACAACTAGATTGCATTTCCTGAGAAAATGCATGTGTGAATGCCAAAATGGCCGTTATGACTTGAATGTTTAATCAAAATGGCCGCTTTACCTAATGTGCTTATTAAATCAAAATGGCTAACTTGTCTACTTAAATTGTAGAACCAAAATGGTAACAATACATGCATTGACTTACTTCGCAAGGCAATTAACTGCCTTGTATATTGAACCAAAATGGCCACTTCACCTAATTTGCATATTCAATCAAAATGGCCGCTTCACCTAATGCATGATAAAGAATGTCCATAGCTACAACCTCACCAAATTTCGGCTCTCTATGAATAAATATGGCTGATTTAAAGCCATTTGAAAGTAGCGTTGTTGGCCATCTTGGATTTTACAGTATTTTTAATGTTTTGCTTTGTCGGCCATCTTGGATTTTTGATTTGGATTCCGTACATGATAGAGGATTCCCTCAGCTACAACCTCACCAAATTTCGGCTCTCTATGTATAATAATGGCTAAGTTAAAGCCATTTGAAAGTAGCGTTGGTGGCCATCTTGGATTTTACAGTATTTTTAATGTTTTGCTTTGTCTGCCATCTTGGATTTTTGATTTGGATTCCGTACATGATAGAGGATTCCCTTAGCTACAACCTCACCAAATTTCAGCTCTCTATGAATAAAGATGGCTGAGTTAAAGCCATTTGAATGTAGCGTTGGCGGCCATCTTGAATTTTTACAGTTTTTTAATGTTTTACTTTGTCGGCCATCTTGGATTTTTGATTTGGATTCCGTACATGATAGATAATGTCCTCAGCTACTACCTCACCAAATTTCGACTCTCTATGTATAATGATGGCTGAGTTAAAGCCATTTGAAAGTAGCGTTGGCGGCCATCTTGGATTTTTGATTTTGATATAGCATTTGATAGGAAACATTCTCAGCTATCACTACACCAAGTTTCAGCTCAATATCACTAAAATTGACCATTTTATAGTATTTTTACTTTTTTGCATTGTCGGCCATCTTGGATTTTTTTTTGGATTCTATACATGATAGATAATGTCCTCAGCTACAACCTCACCAAATTTCAGCTCTCTATGTATAAAGATGGTCGAGTTATAACCATTTGAAAGTAGCGTTGGCAGCCATCAGCTGAAATTGGTCAAAAACAGCTGAATATTATCTAAAATAGCAGAAATAAGCTTAAATTAGCAGCAGGAATTAGTAAGAGCTTAATTGGGAATAATCTGAAACATCTTAAACAATCTGAAATCTGAAATAATCTGAAATAAGCAAAAAAAGTTGAAATTATCTAAAAAAAGCTTAAGATATCATAAACAGCTGAATACTATCTAAAATAGCAGAAATAAGCTTAAATTATCTGAAGTAATTAGAAATAGCATAATTGTGAATAATCTGAAATATCTGAAACAATCTGAAATCTGAAAAAATCTGAACTAAGCAGAAATAAGCAAAATAAAGTTGAAATTATCTGAAAAAAGCTAAAGATAGCAAAAACAGCTGAATATTATCTGAAATAGCAGAAATAAGCTTAACTGTGTTAGAAATTAGTAGAGAGAGTGTAGTTTTGCAGAATTAGGATGGAAAAAGTTGAAATGAGTTCAAATAATGTGGAATTTGTTGAAACAAGCCTAAATTAGCATAAAAACAGCTTAATAGTAGCTAAAATAGCAGAAGAAGCTGAAACTAGCAGAAATAAGCACAAAGCAGCATAATCTGAATAATCTAAAATATCTGAAACTATCTGAAATCTGAAAAAATCTGAACTAAGCAGAAATAAGCAAAATAAAGTTGAAATTATCTGAAAAAAGCTTAAGATAGCAAAAACAGCTGAATATTATCTGAAATAGCAGAAAGAAGCTTAAATGTCTTAGAACTTAGTAGAGAGAGTACATTTTTGCAGAATTTGGCTGGAAAAAGTTGAAATGAGTTCAAATAATGTGGAATGTGTTGAAACAAGCCTAAATTAGCATAAAAACAGCTTAATAGTAGCTAAAATAGCAGAAGAAGCTGAAACTAGCAGAAATAAACACAAAGCAGAAGAATATGAAGTATCTGAAACAATCTGAAATTGAAAAAAATCTGAAATAAGTAGAAATAAGCAAAATAAAGTTGAAAATATATGAATAAAGCTGAAATTGGCCAAAAACAGCTGAACAACAGCTAAAACAAGCAGAAACAATCTTAAATTACCAGAAGGAAGTTGGTAGAGCATGGTTTTGCTGAATTAGGCTGAAAAAAGTTGGATTGATTAAAAAAAATTGTTGAAATAGCTGAAAAAGCTGAAATTATCATAAAACAGCTAAATAGTAGCTAAAATAGCTAAAATATCTTAATCTTTCAAAAATTATCTGAAAGGAGCATAATGATCTGAAATTAGCAGAAATAAGTCAGTAGAAGTACAAAAATGTTGAAGTAAGCTGCATAAAGCTGAAAAGAGTGCAAAGCAGTTGAAAAAACAGCTGAAATTAGCTGAAAGTAGCTGAAATATTTTTTAAAAAATGTACAAGGTAGCTGAAGGAAGCTAAGCTGGTCCAAAATGTGAAAGGAGTAGTGAAATATTCTAAAGAGTTCCAAAGATATCAAGGATGAAAAATTAGCTCCATTCATTTTCAATGGGGAAGAAAATGGCCGAAAAGGCTAAATAATTCAAAAAGCTAAAGTTGCACCAATACCAAAAGTCATAGCCATCATGTCCTGAATGAGCTGAACATTTTGATATATGAATTGTTGCAATAGCACAAAAACTGTAGGAGGAGTAGCGTGCCGAAAAACGTACGGAATCAGGATAGTAACCGGAAGACAATCTCTATAGTGTGAATGCCTTGTTGGCATTCACACAACTAGATTGCATTTCCTGAGAAAATGCATGTGTGAATGCCAAAATGGCCGCTTCACCCAACTTGCATGTTCAATCAAAATGGCCGCTTTACCTAATGTGCTTATTAAATCAAAATGGCTAACTTGTCTACTTAAATTGTAGAACCAAAATGGTAACAATACATGCATTGACTTACTTCGCAAGGCAATTAACTGCCTTGTATATTGAACCAAAATGGCCACTTCACCTAATTTGCATATTCAATCAAAATGGCCGTTTCACCTAATGCATGATAAAGAATGTCCATAGCTACAACCTCACCAAATTTCGGCTCTCTATGAATAAATATGGCTGATTTAAAGCCATTTGAAAGTAGCGTTGGTGGCCATCTTGGATTTTACAGTATTTTTAATGTTTTGCTTTGTCGGCCATCTTGGATTTTTGATTTGGATTCCGTACATGATAGAGGATTCCCTCAGCTACAACCTCACCAAATTTCGGCTCTCTATGTATAATGATGGCTGAGTTAAAGCCATTTGAAAGTAGCGTTGGTGGCCATCTTGGATTTTACAGTATTTTTAATGTTTTGCTTTGTCGGCCATCTTGGATTTTTGATTTGGATTCCGTACATGATAGAGGATTCCCTCAGCTACAACCTCACCAAATTTCAGCTCTCTATGAATAAAGATGGCTGAGTTAAAGCCATTTGAATGTAGCGTTGGCGGCCATCTTGGATTTTTACAGTTTTTTAATGTTTTACTTTGTCGGCCATCTTGGATTTTTGATTTGGATTCCGTACATGATAGATAATGTCCTCAGCTACAACCTCACCAAATTTCGACTCTCTGTGTATAATGATGGCTGAGTTAAAGCCATTTGAAAGTAGCGTTGGCGGCCATCTTGGATTTTTGATTTTGATATTGCATTTGATAGGAAACATTCTCAGCTATCACTACACCAAGTTTCAGCTCAATGTCACTAAAATTGACCATTTTATGGTATTTTTACTTTTTTGCATTGTCGGCCATCTTGGATTTTTTTTTGGATTCCGTACATGATAGATAATGTCCTCAGCTACAACCTCACCAAATTTCAGCTCTCTATGTATAAAGATGGTCGAGTTATAACCATTTGAAAGTAGCGTTGGCGGCCATCAGCTGAAATTGGTCAAAAACAGCTGAATATTATCTAAAATAGCAGAAATAAGCTTAAATTAGCAGCAGGATTTAGTACGAGCTTAATTGGGAATAATCTGAAACATCTTAAACAATCTGAAATCTGAAATAATCTGAAATAAGCAAAAAAAAGTGGAAACTATCTGAAAAAAGCTAAAGATAGCATAAACAGCTGAATATTATCTAAAATAGCAGAAATAAGCTTAAATTATCTGAAGTAATTAGAAATAGCATAATTGTGAATAATCTGAAATATCTGAAACAATCTGAAATCTGAAAAAATCTGAACTAAGCAGAAATAAGCAAAATAAAGTTGAAATTATCTGAAAAAAGCTTAAGATAGCAAAAACAGCTGAATATTATCTGAAATAGCAGAAAGAAGCTTAAAAGTCTTAGAAATTAGTAGAGAGAGTACAGTTTTGCAGAATTATGCTGGAAAAAGTTGAAATGAGTTCAAATAATGTAAAATTTGTTGAAACAAGCCTAAATTAGCATTAAAACAGCTTAATAGTAGCTAAAATATCAGAAGAAGCTGAAACTAGCAGAAATAAGCATAAAGCAGCATCATCTGAATATTGTAAAATATCTGAAACAATCTGAAATCTGAAAACATCTGAACTAAGCAAAAATAAGCAAAATAAAGTTGAAATTATCTGAAAAAAGCTTAAGATAGCAAAAACAGCTGAATATTATCTGAAATAGCAGAAAGAAGCTTAAATGTCTTAGAAATTAGTAGAGAGAGTAAATTTTTGTAGAATTAGGCTGGAAAAAGTTGAAATGAGTTCAAATAATGTAAAATGTGTTGAAACAAGCCTAAATTAGCATAAAAACAGCTTAATAGTAGCTAAAATAGCAGAAGAAGCTGAAACTAGCAGAAATAAGCACAAAGCAGCATAATATGAAGTATCTGAAACAATCTGAAATTGAAAAAAATCTGAAATAAGTAGAAATAAGCAAAATAAAGTTGAAAATATCTGAATAAAGCTGAAATTGGCCAAAAACAGCTGAACAACAGCTAAAACAAGCAGAAACAATCTTAAATTACCAGAAGGAAGTTGGTAGAGCATGGTTTTGCTGAATTAGGCTGAAAAAAGTTGGATTGATTAAAAAAAATTGTTGAAATAGCTGAAAAAGCTGAAATTTGCATAAAACAGCTAAATAGTAGCTAAAATAAGCAGAAATAATCTGAAATTACCAGAAGGAAGTTGGTAGAGCATGGTTTTGCTGAATTAGGCTGAAAAAAGTTGGATTGATTTTAAAAAATTGTTGAAATAGCTGAAAAAGCTGAAATTTGCATAAAACAGCTAAATAGTAGCTAAAGTAGCAAAAATATGTTAATCTTTGAAAAATTTGCTGAAAGGAGCATAATGATCTGAAATTAGCAGAAATAAGTCAGTAGATGTACAAAAATGTTGAAGTAAGCTGCATTAGGCTGAAAAGAGTGCAACACAGTTCAAGAAACAGCTGAAATCAGCTGAAAGTAGCTGAAATATTTTTTTTAAATGTACAAGGTAGCTGAAGGAAGCCGAGCTGGTCCAAAATGTGAAAAAAGTAGTGAAATATTGTAATGAGTTCCAAAGATATCAAGGATGTAAAATGAGCTCCATTCATTTTCAATGGGAAAAAAGTGGCCGAAAAAGCTGAATATTTCAAAAAGCTGAAGTTGCATCAATACCAAAAGTCATAGCCGGAGTGTCCTCAATGAGCTGAACATTTTGATATATGAATTGTTGAAATAGCACAAAAACTGTAGGAGGAGTAGCGTGCCGAAAAACGTACGGATGGAAGATAGTAACCGGAATAATAAGTTGAATAAATATAAACACAATCACTATAGTGTGAATGCCTATGTGGCATTCACACAATAATAAATATAAACACAATCTCTATAGTGTGAATGCCTTGTTGGCATTCACACAACTAGAAAAACCGCATTTCCTGCGAAAATGCACGTGTGAATGCCTTAGCGCCGCTCCGCCCTTCTCGCGGCGACCGCGGGAAGTCGAGCTGGTCCACCCCGAAACACTCTCGTGCCTTTCCCGTACCCGTTCGGCACCCAGTGCGTGCACTCAATTTGGTCCACATTCCAAAATGGCCGCCTTCCCATTTATCGTACAACGTTGACGCCAGAGGGTTTTCTGTGCGTCTTGGTGAATTGGACAAGTGTACCAAATTTCATGATCCTACGTGAAACTAAGGCCAATGCGGAGGGTAATTTGAAATATTCTAGGTGGCGCTCTTGAGCCCTTTCTGTTGCAATTTTGGCCACGCCCCCAAAATATGTAATTTTTCACCAGTCCTGACGAGTCTGCCAAATTTGGTGAGTTTTGGGATATGATAAAGCTCCCAAAAGGCCAAACGTATTGTGACGGCGTTACGTCTGATTCGCCACATCGCCACGCCCACATGCTCCACCCAAAACAACCAGTCGTGGAAAGCTTGTTACAGCAACATGTCTTCGGTCACTGGACAGACCGTCACGCTGATTAGGTAACAGGTGTCCGATCGGGATGTTCAATGTACAACTGTACACTTCCTGTTGTGAGGGGGCGTGGCTTAATTATTGTCATGATTTGACCATTCAGTATTGCAGGGGACCGGATGTGGGTCAATCACTGAAGGTTTGATGTATTAGACTGTTTTCGTGTAGGTGCTATTAGTGTTTCGTTTGTGACGGCGTGACGGCTGATTCGCCACATCGCCACGCCCACATGCTCCACCCAAAACGGTCAGTGTTGGAAAGCTTGTTACAGCAACATGTCTTCGGTCACTGGACAGACCGTCCCGCTGATTAGGTAACAGGTGTCCGATCGGGACGTTCAATGTATAACTGTACACTTCCTGTTGTGAGGGGGCGTGGCTTAATTAATGTCATGATTTGACCATTCAGTATTGCAGGGGAGTGGTTGTGGGTCAATCACTGAAGGTTTGATGTATTAGACGGTTTTCGTGTAGGTGCTATTAGTGTTTCGTTTTTCATGGCGAGATGCCTAACTTTGAGGCCAGGCCACGCCCCTTCAGCATATATGAAAATGCGAGGTTTTGATCATTTGTTACTCCTGCATGTCTGAGTGATGAGTCTGCCAAATTTGGTGAGTTTTAGGGTATGATAAAGCCCCCAAAAGACCATTTCATTTTAGCTCCATTCATTTTCAATGGGAAAAAAATGGCCGAAAAGGCTTAATATTTCAAAAAGCGCAACTTGCAGCATTACCAAAAGTCATAGCTGGATTGTCCTGAACGAGCTGAACATTTTGATATATGAATCGTTGAAATGGCACAAATACTCTAGGAGGAGTAGCGTGCCAAAAAACGTACGGACGGAAGATAGTAACTATAACTAGAAAAACCGCATTTCCTGCGAAAATGCACGTGTGAATGCCTTAGCGCCGCTCCGCCCTTCTCGCGGCGACCGCGGGAAGTCGAGCTGGTCCACCCCGAAACGCTCTCGTGCCTTTCCCGTACCCGTTCGGCACCCAGTGCGTGCACTCAATTTGGTCCACATTCCAAAATGGCCGCCTTCCCATTTATCGTACAACGTTGACGCCAGAGGGTTTTCTGTGCGTCTTGGTGAATTGGACAAGTGTACCAAATTTCATGATCCTACGTGAAACTAAGGCCAATGCGGAGGGTAGTTTGAAATATTCTAGGTGGCGCTCTTGAGCCCTTTCTGTTGCAATTTTGGCCACGCCCCCAAAATATGTAATTTTTCACCAGTCCTGACGAGTCTGCCAAATTTGGTGAGTTTTGGGATATGATAAAGCTCCCAAAAGGCCAAACGTATTGTGACGGCGTTACGTCTGATTCGCCACATCGCCACGCCCACATGCTCCACCCAAAACAACCAGTCGTGGAAAGCTTGTTACAGCAACATGTCTTCGGTCACTGGACAGACCGTCACGCTGATTAGGTAACAGGTGTCCGATCGGGATGTTCAATGTACAACTGTACACTTCCTGTTGTGAGGGGGCGTGGCTTAATTATTGTCATGATTTGACCATTCAGTATTGCAGGGGACCGGATGTGGGTCAATCACTGAAGGTTTGATGTATTAGACTGTTTTCGTGTAGGTGCTATTAGTGTTTCGTTTGTGACGGCGTGACGGCTGATTCGCCACATCGCCACGCCCACATGCTCCACCCAAAACGGTCAGTGTTGGAAAGCTTGTTACAGCAACATGTCTTCGGTCACTGGACAGACCGTCCCGCTGATTAGGTAACAGGTGTCCGATCGGGACGTTCAATGTATAACTGTACACTTCCTGTTGTGAGGGGGCGTGGCTTAATTAATGTCATGATTTGACCATTCAGTATTGTAGGGGACCGGTTGTGGGTCAATCACTGAAGGTTTGATGTATTAGACGGTTTTCGTGTAGGTGCTATTAGTGTTTCGTTTTTCATGGCGAGATGCCTAATTTTGAGGCCAGGCCACGCCCCTTCAGCATATATAAAAACGTGAGGTTTTGATCATTTTTTACTCCCCCATGTCTAAGTGATGAGTCTGCCAAATTTGGTGAGATTTAGGATATGATAAAGCCCCCAACAGGCACTTTCATTTTAGCTCCATTCATTTTCAATGGGAAAAAATACTTCCTGTTGTGAGGGGGCGTGGCTTAATTAATGTCATGATTTGACCATTCAGTATTGCAGGGGACCAGATGTGGGTCAATCACTGAAGGTTTGATGTATTAGACTGTTTTCGTGTAGGTGCTATTAGTGTTTCGTTTGTGACGGCGTGACGGCTGATTCGCCACATTGCCACGCCCACATGCTCCACCCAAAACGGTCAGTGTTGGAAAGCTTGTTACAGCAACATGTCTTCGGTCACTGGACAGACCGTCCCGCTGATTAGGTAACAGGTGTCCGATCGGGACGTTCAATGTATAACTGTACACTTCCTGTTGTGAGGGGGCGTGGCTTAATTAATGTCATGATTTGACCATTCAGTATTGTAGGGGACCGGTTGTGGGTCAATCACTGAAGGTTTGATGTATTAGACGGTTTTCGTGTAGGTGCTATTAGTGTTTCGTTTTTCATGGCGAGATGCCTAATTTTGAGGCCAGGCCACGCCCCTTCAGCATATATAAAAACGTGAGGTTTTGATCATTTTTTACTCCCCCATGTCTAAGTGATGAGTCTGCCAAATTTGGTGAGATTTAGGATATGATAAAGCCCCCAACAGGCACTTTCATTTTAGCTCCATTCATTTTCAATGGGAAAAAATACTTCCTGTTGTGAGGGGGCGTGGCTTAATTAATGTCATGATTTGACCATTCAGTATTGCAGGGGACCAGATGTGGGTCAATCACTGAAGGTTTGATGTATTAGACTGTTTTCGTGTAGGTGCTATTAGTGTTTCGTTTGTGACGGCGTGACGGCTGATTCGCCACATTGCCACGCCCACATGCTCCACCCAAAACGGTCAGTGTTGGAAAGCTTGTTACAGCAACATGTCTTCGGTCACTGGACAGACCGTCCCGCTGATTAGGTAACAGGTGTCCGATCGGGACGTTCAATGTATAACTGTACACTTCCTGTTGTGAGGGGGCGTGGCTTAATTAATGTCATGATTTGACCATTCAGTATTGTAGGGGACCGGTTGTGGGTCAATCACTGAAGGTTTGATGTATTAGACGGTTTTCGTGTAGGTGCTATTAGTGTTTCGTTTTTCATGGCGAGATGCCTAATTTTGAGGCCAGGCCACGCCCCTTCAGCATATATAAAAACGTGAGGTTTTGATCATTTTTTACTCCCCCATGTCTAAGTGATGAGTCTGCCAAATTTGGTGAGATTTAGGATATGATAAAGCCCCCAACAGGCACTTTCATTTTAGCTCCATTCATTTTCAATGGGAAAAAATACTTCCTGTTGTGAGGGGGCGTGGCTTAATTAATGTCATGATTTGACCATTCAGTATTGCAGGGGACCAGATGTGGGTCAATCACTGAAGGTTTGATGTATTAGACTGTTTTCGTGTAGGTGCTATTAGTGTTTCGTTTGTGACGGCGTGACGGCTGATTCGCCACATTGCCACGCCCACATGCTCCACCCAAAACGGTCAGTGTTGGAAAGCTTGTTACAGCAACATGTCTTCGGTCACTGGACAGACCGTCCCGCTGATTAGGTAACAGGTGTCCGATCGGGACGTTCAATGTATAACTGTACACTTCCTGTTGTGAGGGGGCGTGGCTTAATTAATGTCATGATTTGACCATTCAGTATTGTAGGGGACCGGTTGTGGGTCAATCACTGAAGGTTTGATGTATTAGACGGTTTTCGTGTAGGTGCTATTAGTGTTTCGTTTTTCATGGCGAGATGCCTAACTTTGAGGCCAGGCCACGCCCCTTCAGCATATATGAAAATGCGAGGTTTTGATCATTTGTTACTCCTGCATGTCTGAGTGATGAGTCTGCCAAATTTGGTGAGTTTTAGGGTATGATAAAGCCCCCAAAATGCCATTTCATTTTAGCTCCATTCATTTTCAATGGGAAAAAAATGGCCGAAAAGGCTTAATATTTCAAAAAGCGCAACTTGCAGCATTACCAAAAGTCATAGCTGGATTGTCCTGAACGAGCTGAACATTTTGATATATGAATCGTTGAAATGGCACAAATACTCTAGGAGGAGTAGCGTGCCAAAAAACGTACGGACGGAAGATAGTAACATACGAGAATAAATATAAACACAATCTCTATAGTGTGAATGCCTTGTTGGCATTCACACAAATATAAACACAATCTCTATAGTGTGAATGCCTTGTTGGCATTCACACAACTAGAAAAACCGCATTTCCTACGAAAATGCACGTGTGAATGCCTTAGCGCCGCTCCGCCCTTCTCGCGACGACCGCGGGAAGTCCAGCTGGTCCACCCTGAAACACTCTCGTGCCTTTCCCGTACCCGTTCGGCACCTAACGCGCGCACCCAATTTGGTCCACATTCCAAAATGGCCGCCTTCCCATTTATCGTACAACGTTGACGCCAGAGGGTTTTCTGTGCGTCTTGGGGAATTGGACAAGTGTACCAAATTTCATGATCCTACGTGAAACTAAGGCCAATGCGGAGGGTAGTTTGAAATTTTCTAGGTGGCGCTCTTGAGCCGTTTCTTTTGAAATTTTGGCCACGCCCCCAAAATATGTAATCGTTCACCAGTCCTGATGAGTCTGCCAATTTTGGTGAGTTTTGGGATATGAAAAAGCCCCCAAAATGCTATTTCATTTTAGCTCCATTCATTTTCAATGGGATAAAAATGGCCGAAAATGTCGCCTTTCCTTTCATCGTACAACGTTGGTGCCAGAGGGTTTTCTGTGCGCCTTGGTGAATCGGGGAGGTGTACCAAATTTCATGATCCTACGTGAAACTAAGGCCAATGCGGAGGGTAGTTTGAAATATTCTAGGTGGCGCTCTTGAGCCGTTTCTGTTGCAATTTTGGCCACGCCCCCAAAATATGTAATTTTTCACCAGTCCTGACGAGTCTGCCAAATTTGGTGAGTTTTGGGATATGATAAAGCTCCCCAAAGGCCAAACGTATTGTGACGGCGTTACGTCTGATTCGCCACATCGCCACGCCCACATGCTCCACCCAAAACAGTCATTGTTGGAAAGCTTGTTACAACACTATGTCTTTGGTCACTGGACAGACCGTCACGCTGATTAGGTAACAGGTGTCCAATCCGGACGTTCAATGTACAACTGTACACTTCCTGTTGTGAGGGGGCGTGGCTTAGTTATTGTCATGATTTGACCAGTCAGTATTGCAGGGGACCGGATGTGGGTATATCACTGAAGGTTTGATGTATTAGACAGTTTTCGTGTAGGTGCTATTAGTGTTTCGTTTGTGATGGCGTTACGTCTGATTCGCCATATTGCCACGCCCACATGCTCCACCCAAAACGGTCAGTGTTGGAAAGCTTGTTACAGCAACATGTCTTTGGTCACTGGACAGACCGTCACGCTGATTAGGTAACAGGTGTCCGATCGGGACGTTCAATGTACAACTGTACACTTCCTGTTGTGAGGGGGCGTGGCTTAATTAATGTCATGATTTGACCATTCAGTATTGCAGGGGACTGGTTGTGGGTCAATCACTGAAGGTTTGATGTATTAGACAGTTTTCGTGTAGGTGCTATTAGTGTTTCGTTTTTCATGGCGAGATACCTAACTTTGAGGCCAGGCCACGCCCCTTCATCATATATGAAAACATGAGGTTTTGATCATTTGTTACTCCTGCATGTCTGAGTGATGAGTCTGCCAAATTTGGTGAGATTTAGGATATAATAAAGCCCCCAAACGGCCATTTCATTTTAGCTCCATTCATTTTCAATGGGAAAAAGATGGCCGAAAAGGCTGAATATCTCAAAAAGCTAAAGTTGCAGCATTACCAAAAGTCATAGCCGGATTGTCCTAAATGAGCTGAACATTTTGATATATGAATTGTTGAAATCGCACCAAAACTGTGCGAGTAGTTACATGCCAAAAAACGTACGGAGTGAAGATAGTAACATCTATAAACTGTAGATAATAATAATAATAACTAGAAAAACCGCATTTCCTACGAAAATGCACGTGTGAATGCCTTAGCGCCGCTCCGCCCTTCTCGCGGCGACCGCGGGAAGTCGAGCTGGTCCACCCCGAAACACTCTCGTGCCTTTCCCGTACCCGTTCGGCACCCAGTGCGTGCACTCAATTTGGTCCACATTCCAAAATGGCCGCCTTCCCATTTATCGTACAACGTTGACGCCAGAGGGTTTTCTGTGCGTCTTGGTGAATTGGACAAGTGTACCAAATTTCATGATCCTACGTGAAACTAAGGCCAATGCGGAGGGTAATTTGAAATATTCTAGGTGGCGCTCTTGAGCCCTTTCTGTTGCAATTTTGGCCACGCCCCCAAAATATGTAATTTTTCACCAGTCCTGACGAGTCTGCCAAATTTGGTGAGTTTTGGGATATGATAAAGCTCCCAAAAGGCCAAACGTATTGTGACGGCGTTACGTCTGATTCGCCACATCGCCACGCCCACATGCTCCACCCAAAACGGTCAGTGTTGGAAAGCTTGTTACAGCAACATGTCTTCGGTCACTGGACGGACCGTCACGCTGATTAGGTAACAGGTGTCTGATCGGGACATTCAATGTAAAACTGTACACTTCCTGTTGTGAGGGGGCGTGGCTTAATTATTGTCATGATTTGACCATTCAGTATTGCAGGGGACCGGATGTGGGTCAATCACTGAAGGTTTGATGTATTAGACTGTTTTCGTGTAGGTGCTATTAGTGTTTCGTTTGTGACGGCGTGACGTCTGATTCGCCACATCGCCACGCCCACATGCTCCACCCAAAACGGTCAGTGTTGGAAAGCTTGTTACAGCAACATGTCTTCGGTCACTGGACAGACCGTCACGCTGATTAGGTAACAGGTGTCCGATCGGGACGTTCAATGTACAACTGTACACTTCCTGTTGTGAGGGGGCGTGGCTTAATTAATGTCATGATTTGACCATTCAGTATTGCAGGGGACCAGATGTGGGTCAATCACTGAAGGTTTGATGTATTAGACAGTTTTTGTGTAGGTGCTATTAGTGTTTCGTTTTTCATGGCGAGATGCCTAACTTTGAGGCCAGGCCACGCCCCTTCAGCATATATGAAAACGCGAGGTGTTGATCATTTATTACTGCCCCATGTCTGAATGATGAGTCTGCCAAATTTGGTGAGATTTAGGATATGATAAAGCCCCCAAAAGGCCATTTCATTTTAGCTCCATTCATTTTCAATGGGAAAAAAATGGCCGAAAAGGCTTAATATTTCAAAAAGCGAAAGTTGCAGCATTACCAAAAGTCATAGCTGGATTGTCCTGAACGAGCTGAACATTTTGATATATGAATCGTTGAAATGGCACAAATACTCTAGGAGGAGTAGGATGCCAAAAAACGTACGGACGGAAGATAGTAACTATAACTAGAAAAACCGCATTTCCTGCGAAAATGCACGTGTGAATGCCTTAGCGCCGCTCCGCCCTTCTCGCGACGACCGCGGGAAGTCTAGCTGGTCCACCCCGAAACACTCTCGTGCCTTTCCCGTACCCGTTCGGCACCCAATGCGTGCACCCGATTTGGTCCACATTCCAAAATGGCCGCCTTCCCATTTATCGTACACCGTTGATGCCAGAGGGTTTTCTGTGCGTCTTTGTGAATTGGACAAGCGTACCAAATTTCATGATCCTACGTGAAACTAAGGCCAATGCGAAGGGTAGTTTGAAATTTTCTAGGTGGCGCTCTTGAGCCGTTTCTGTTGCAATTTTGGCCACGCCCCCAAAATATGTAATCGTTCACCAGTCCTGATGAGTCTGCCAATTTTGGTGAGTTTTGGGATATGAAAAAGCCCCCAAAATGCTATTTCATTTTAGCTCCATTCATTTTCAATGGGATAAAAATGGCCGAAAATGTCGCCTTTCCTTTCATCGTACAACGTTGGTGCCAGAGGGTTTTCTGTGCGCCTTGGTGAATCGGGGAGGTGTACCAAATTTCATGATCCTACGTGAAACTAAGGCCAATGCGGAGGGTAGTTTGAAATATTCTAGGTGGCGCTCTTGAGCCGTTTCTGTTGCAATTTTGGCCACGCCCCCAAAATATGTAATTTTTCACCAGTCCTGACGAGTCTGCCAAATTTGGTGAGTTTTGGGATATGATAAAGCTCCCCAAAGGCCAAACGTATTGTGACGGCGTTACGTCTGATTCGCCACATCGCCACGCCCACATGCTCCACCCAAAACAGTCATTGTTGGAAAGCTTGTTACAACACTATGTCTTTGGTCACTGGACAGACCGTCACGCTGATTAGGTAACAGGTGTCCAATCCGGACGTTCAATGTACAACTGTACACTTCCTGTTGTGAGGGGGCGTGGCTTAATTATTGTCATGATTTGACCAGTCAGTATTGCAGGGGACCGGATGTGGGTATATCACTGAAGGTTTGATGTATTAGACAGTTTTCGTGTAGGTGCTATTAGTGTTTCGTTTGTGATGGCGTTACGTCTGATTCGCCATATTGCCACGCCCACATGCTCCACCCAAAACGGTCAGTGTTGGAAAGCTTGTTACAGCAACATGTCTTTGGTCACTGGACAGACCGTCACGCTGATTAGGTAACAGGTGTCCGATCGGGACGTTCAATGTACAACTGTACACTTCCTGTTGTGAGGGGGCGTGGCTTAATTAATGTCATGATTTGACCATTCAGTATTGCAGGGGACTGGTTGTGGGTCAATCACTGAAGGTTTGATGTATTAGACAGTTTTCGTGTAGGTGCTATTAGTGTTTCGTTTTTCATGGCGAGATACCTAACTTTGAGGCCAGGCCACGCCCCTTCATCATATATGAAAACATGAGGTTTTGATCATTTTTTACTCCCCCATGTCTGAGTGATGAGTCTGCCAAATTTGGTAAGATTTAGGATATGATAAAGCTCCCAAACGGCCATTTCATTTTAGCTCCATTCATTTTCAATGGGAAAAAGATGGCCGAAAAGGCTGAATATCTCAAAAAGCTAAAGTTGCAGCATTACCAAAAGTCATAGCCGGATTGTCCTAAATGAGCTGAACATTTTGATATATGAATTGTTGAAATCGCACCAAAACTGTGCGAGTAGTTACATGCCAAAAAACGTACGGAATGAAGATAGTAACATCTATAAACTGTAGATAATAATAAATATAAACACAATCTCTATAGTGTGAATGCCTTGTTGGCATTCACACAATAATAATATAAATATAAACACAATCTCTATAGTGTGAATGCCTTGTTGGCATTCACACAAATATAAACACAATCTCTATAGTGTGAACATTTTGATATATGAATTGTTGACATAGCACAAAAACTGTAAGAGGAGTAGCGTGCCAAAAAACGTACGGAATCAGGATAGTAACAGATGTAATTGTAACACTAGAAAAACCGCATTTCCTGCGAAAATGCACATGTGAATGCCTTAGTGCCTCTCCGCCCTTCTCGCGGCGACCGCGGGAAGTCGAGCTGGTCCACCCCGAAACGCTCTCGTGCCTTTCCCGTACCCGTTCGGCACCCAATGTGTGCACTCATTTGGTCCACATTCCAAAATGGCCGCCTTCCCATTTATCGTACAACGTTGATGCCAGAGGGTTTTCTGTGCGTCTTGGTGAATTGGACAAGTGTACCAAATTTCATGATCCTACGTGAAACTAAGGCCAATGCGGAGGGTAGTTTGAATTTTTCTAGGTGGCGCTCTTGAGCCGTTTCTTTTGTAATTTTGGCCACGCCCCCAAAATATGTAATTTTTCACCAGTCCTGATGAGTCTGCCAAATTTGGTGAGTTTTGGGATATGATAAAGCTCCCAAAAGGCCAAACGTATTGTGACGGCGTTACGTCTGATTCGCCACATCGCCACGCCCACATGCTCCACCCAAAACGGTCAGTGTGGAAAGCTTGTTACAGCAACATGTCTTCGGTCACTGGACGGACCGTCACGCTGATTAGGTAACAGGTGTCTGATCGGGATGTTCAATGTACAACTGTACACTTCCTGTTGTGAGGGGGCGTGGCTTAATTATTGTCATGATTTGACCATTCAGTATTGCAGGGGACCGGATGTGGGTCAATCATTGAAGGTTTGATGTATTAGACTGTTTTCGTGTAGGTGCTATTAGTGTTTCGTTTGTGACGGCGTTACGTCTGATTCGCCACATTGCCACGCCCACATGCTCCACCCAAAACGGTCAGTGTTGGAAAGCTTGTTACAGCAACATGTCTTTGGTCACTGGACAGACCGTCCCGCTGATTAGGTAACAGGTGTCCGATCGGGACGTTCAATGTATAACTGTACACTTCCTGTTGTGAGGGGGCGTGGCTTAATTAATGTCATGATTTGACCATTCAGTATTGTAGGGGACCGGTTGTGGGTCAATCACTGAAGGTTTGATGTATTAGACGGTTTTCGTGTAGGTGCTATTAGTGTTTCGTTTTTCATGGCGAGATGCCTAATTTTGAGGCCAGGCCACGCCCCTTCAGCATATATGAAAACGTGAGGTTTTGATCATTTTTTACTCCCCCATGTCTGAGTGATGAGTCTGCCAAATTTGGTGAGATTTAGGATATGATAAAGCCCCCAACATGCCATTTCATTTTAGCTCCATTCATTTTCAATGGGAAAAAAATGGCCGAAAAGGCTAAATAATTCAAAAAGCTAAAGGTGCAGCATTACCAAAAGTCATAGCCGGATTGTCCTGAACGAGCTGAACATTTTGATATATGAATTGTTGAAATGGCACCAAAACTGTGCGAGTAGTTAGATGCCAAAAAACGTACGGAATGAAGATAGTAACATCTATAAACTATAAATAAATATAAACACAATCTCTATAGTGTGAATGCCTTGTTGGCATTCACACAAATATAAACACAATCTCTATAGTGTGAATGCCTTGTTGGCATTCACACAACTAGAAAAACCGCATTTCCTGCGAAAATGCACGTGTGAATGCCTTAGCGCCGCTCCGCCCTTCTCGCGGCGACCGCGGGAAGTCGAGCTGGTCCACCCCGAAACACTCTCGTGCCTTTCCCGTACCCGTTCGGCACCCAGTGCGTGCACTCGATTTGGTCCACATTCCAAAATGGCCGCCTTCCCATTTATCGTACAACGTTGACGCCAGAGGGTTTTCTGTGCGTCTTGGTGAATTGGACAAGTGTACCAAATTTCATGATCCTACGTGAAACTAAGGCCAATGCGGAGGGTAGTTTTAAATTTTCTAGGTGGCGCTCTTGAGCCGTTTCTTTTGCAATTTTGGCCACGCCCCCAAAATATGTAATTTTTCACCAGTCCTGACGAGTCTGCCAAATTTGGTGAGTTTTGGGATATGATAAAGCTCCCAAAAGGCCAAACGTATTGTGACGGCGTTACGTCTGATTCGCCACATCGCCACGCCCACATGCTCCACCCAAAACAACCAGTCGTGGAAAGCTTGTTACAGCAACATGTCTTCGGTCACTGGACAGACCGTCACGCTGATTAGGTAACAGGTGTCCGATCGGGATGTTCAATGTACAACTGTACACTTCCTGTTGTGAGGGGGCGTGGCTTAATTATTGTCATGATTTGACCATTCAGTATTGCAGGGACCGGATGTGGGTCAATCACTGAAGGTTTGATGTATTAGACTGTTTTCGTGTAGGTGCTATTAGTGTTTCGTTTGTGACGGCGTTACGTCTGATTCGCCACGTCGCCACGCCCACATGCTCCACCCAAAACGGTCAGTGTTGGAAAGCTTGTTACAGCAACATGTCTTTGGTCACTGGACAGACCGTCATGCTGATTAGTCAACAGGTGTCCGATCGGGACCTTCAATGTACAACTGTACACTTCCTGTTGTGAGGGGGCGTGGCTTAATTAATGTCATGATTTGACCATTCAGTATTGTAGGGGACCGGTTGTGGGTCAATCACTGAAGGTTTGATGTATTAGACGGTTTTCGTGTAGGTGCTATTAGTGTTTCGTTTTTCATGGCGAGATGCCTAACTTTGAGGCCAGGCCACGCCCCTTCAGCATATATGAAAACGCAAGGTTTTGATAAATATTTACTCCCCCATGTCTGAATGATGAGTCTGCCAAATTTGATGAGTTTTAGGATACGATAAAGCCCCCAAAAGGCCATTTCATTTTAGCTCCATTCATTTTCAATGGGAAAAAAATGGCCGAAAAGGCTAAATATCTCAAAAAGCTAAAGTTGCACCATTACCAAAAGTCATTGCTGGATTGTCCTGAACGAGCTGAACATTTTGATATATGATATGTTGAAATGGCACGAAAACTGTAGGAGGAGTAGGACGCCAAAAAACGTACGGACGGAAGATAGTAACATATAAGAATAATAATAATAACTAGAAAAACCGCATTTCCTACGAAAATGCACGTGTGAATGCCTTAGCGCCGCTCCGCCCTTCTCGCGGCGACCGCGGGAAGTCGAGCTGGTCCACCCTGAAACACTCTCGTGCCTTTCCCGTACCCGTTCGGCACCCAATGCGTGCACCCGATTTGGTCCACATTCCAAAATGGCCGCCTTCCCATTTATCGTACAACGTTGATGCCAGAGGGTTTTCTGTGCGTCTTGGTGAATTGGACAAGTGTACCAAATTTCATGATCCTACGTGAAACTAAGGCCAATGCGGAGGGTAGTTTGAAATATTCTAGGTGGCGCTCTTGAGCCGTTTCTTTTGCAATTTTGGCCACGCCCCCAAAATATGTAATTTTTCACCAGTCCTGACGAGTCTGCCAAATTTGGTGAGTTTTGGGATATGATAAAGCTCCCAAAAGGCCAAACGTATTGTGACGGCGTTACGTCTGATTCGCCACATCGCCACGCCCACATGCTCCACCCAAAACAACCAGTCGTGGAAAGCTTGTTACAGCAACATGTCTTCGGTCACTGGACAGACCGTCACGCTGATTAGGTAACAGGTGTCCGATCGGGATGTTCAATGTACAACTGTACACTTCCTGTTGTGAGGGGGCGTGGCTTAATTATTGTCATGATTTGACCATTCAGTATTGCAGGGGACCGGATGTGGGTCAATCACTGAAGGTTTGATGTATTAGACTGTTTTCGTGTAGGTGCTATTAGTGTTTCGTTTGTGACGGCGTGACGGCTGATTCGCCACATCGCCACGCCCACATGCTCCACCCAAAACGGTCAGTGTTGGAAAGCTTGTTACAGCAACATGTCTTCGGTCACTGGACAGACCGTCCCGCTGATTAGGTAACAGGTGTCCGATCGGGACGTTCAATGTACAACTGTACACTTCCTGTTGTGAGGGGGCGTGGCTTAATTATTGTCATGATTTGACCATTCAGTATTGCAGGGGACCGGATGTGGGTCAATCACTGAAGGTTTGATGTATTAGACTGTTTTCGTGTAGGTGCTATTAGTGTTTCGTTTGTGACGGCGTGACGGCTGATTCGCCACATCGCCACGCCCACATGCTCCACCCAAAACGGTCAGTGTTGGAAAGCTTGTTACAGCAACATGTCTTCGGTCACTGGACAGACCGTCCCGCTGATTAGGTAACAGGTGTCCGATCGGGACGTTCAATGTATAACTGTACACTTCCTGTTGTGAGGGGGCGTGGCTTAATTAATGTCATGATTTGACCATTCAGTATTGTAGGGGACCGGTTGTGGGTCAATCACTGAAGGTTTGATGTATTAGACGGTTTTCGTGTAGGTGCTATTAGTGTTTCGTTTTTCATGGCGAGATACCTAACTTTGAGGCCAGGCCACGCCCCTTCAGCATATATGAAAACGTGAGGTTTTGATCATTTTTTACTCCCCCATGTCTGAGTGATGAGTCTGCCAAATTTGGTGAGATTTAGGATATGATAAATCCTCCAAAAGGCCATTTCATTTTAGCTCCATTCATTTTCAATGGGAAAAAAATGGCCGAAAAGGCTTAATATTTCAAAAAGCGAAAGTTGCAACATTACCAAAAGTCATAGCTGGATTGTCCTGAACGAGCTGAACATTTTGATATATGAATTGTTGAAATGGCACAAAAACTGTGGGAGGAGTAGGATGCCAAAAAACGTACGGATGGAAGAT
>JBBPBX010053191.1:9298-23932 GCA_038048925.1 Garcialebias charrua | reverse complement strand
GTCCACCCGTCTGAAGATGTTCCAGATGTGACTAATTTATAATACAACTAGAGAAATAGCATTTCCTGTGAAAATGCAGTGTGAATGCATATTGCTGATAAAATTGCTGAAAAACAGCTGAAATAAGGTAAAAACATGCTGAAATGTAGCTGAAATGGAAGGCTAAGCCTAAGTTAGCAGAAGAAAGCAGGAAGATTTGCTTAATTAGATTGAAATAATCAGAAATTAACACAAAAATTAAGAAATTGGCTAAAATAAAAAGTTGAAATCAGCAAAAAAATATAGCTGAGAAGTAGCTGAAAAATCAGAAAGAAGCTTGTGACATGATGTTGGAAATTTGCATATTTGTCACAACGTATATATCTTATATCATTCATCTCTGTTCGTTTTATCAAAATAAATTATAAATATATTAAAATTTCATTCCAAGTTATGGTAGTTATTTCTCTGGGACACGCTCCTAAAATTCCACAAAACCGTCATTTGACGTACCCGTGGGGAGCCGCTGCTCAACTCGCATGTAAACAATAATGGCGGAGCTTGTCGACTCAGACGAGTGCAGCATTTCTAGTGTTGATTTAAGCGATTTGTCTTCAGTTTTGGAGGGTCAATATAAGCAGTAGAAGTTTTAATCTTGCTCAAATCATTTTATTGTATACTCTATTAATGGTAAACTTATTAACTTTTACGATTCAGCTTTAAAAAAACGTGCAGGAGCTTCGTGGCTTTGAGCATGTCCGATTGCGTTTGAGATCTATCATTTTAAGACAGTAAATCATCCAAAGGTCTCATTAATAAACCCTCCATGAATAAAAACACATACAGATGTTACTTGATCGCGCCGACATAATTTAAAAATACCTAAATAGCGCTCCATGTTGACTGGTATCTAGGCTAATATTGATAGCAGCTATCTGTTTACACGGACCCGGTTGCGTCTGAAATATATCATTTTAAGACTGTAAATCATCCAAAACTGTCATTAATAGACTCTCCCCAAATAAAAACAAACTACAGATGTTACCTGAAGTATGCTTGGTCGAAAAGAAAGGTCTTCAAGCCGCTCTTAAAGTCAACCACAGACTGTGGGGCTCTTAGACAGTCAGGAAGAGAGTTCCACAGGCGGGGGGCAGCCACACTGAAAGCCCGGTCTCCCATGGTCCTTAATTTGGTTCTCGGAATGTGAAGGAGATTGCTGTTCTGTGACCGCAGCGAACGGGTGGATGAGTATGGAATAAGAATATCCTTCAGATAATCTGGTGAAGTTCCGTGTAAGCATTGATGTGTAACGAGAGCAGTTTTGTACTGAATTCTGTAGGCGACAGGACGCCAATGAAGACCGTCTGACAATCTGACAGTCTGAAAGTAGCAAAACATACCAAAAAAACTTGAATTTATATGAAAACGGTTGAAATTATCTAAAAAGGTGCAAGCTAACTGAAAAGGTAGAACAAGCTGAAATTAGCAGAAGAAAGCAGAAAGAACATGTTTGCCCAATTAGGCGTAAATAAAGCAGAAATGATCATAAAAATGGTAATTATCTGAAAAAAAGCTGAAATTAGCAAAACAGCTGAAAAGTACCCTGATGACTAATCAACGAAAAGCTGAAAAGTAGCTACAAAAAGCAGAAAGAAGCTTAAATTGCCAGAAGGAACTGGAGAGAGCACAATTTTGCTGAATTAGGCTTAAAAGAGTTTAAATGAGTGCAAAAAATGTGGAATTAGCTGAAAAAGCTAAAATTAGCATAAAACACCTAATAGCTGAAATAGCAGAAAAAGCTTAAAGGACCACTGACATCATCTTTGAACTTTGCATAAAATGTTACAAGATATTGTGCCTTACTGCATATGCCACTTTTTGCCTCTATAACAACATCAACTACTACCTCATACATATACTGTGTACATTAACTCATACGCTGCTTTGCCACTTTGCAAATGTCAATGCTAGAAACCTTTAGTTTATTTTAGTTATACTTTTTATACTCTTTTTTTTGTGCTAGTATGCAAAAACTCAGGACAGTATTATGTTCATTAAATGTTTAATGTTTTAGTTTTAGAGTTGGTGTGGATTTTCATGCTCTTGCACCGCTATGCAAAAAAACTCAGGACAGTGTTAGTTTTACTATTTTATGCTTATGTCTATTATTATATGTTTCAGTGTTTCAATGTTTAGATGTTTACTGTTGCACCGAGGGACTGAGAGAAACGCAATTTCGGTCCTGTGTATGTCCTGTACAGTACATATTGCAGATCTGACAATAAAGTTGACTTTGACTTTGATATATCGGTATATCTTGTATCATTCAACTATGTTCGTTTTTGCAAACAAAATGATAAATTAATGAAAATTCCTTTAAAAGTGAGTTTAAAATTTAAAACCGTGTTTCTTCACGGGACGTTTGACTACACGCGAATGCAACATCTGTGACGTAGGAAGGAGAACCTTCAGTCTGCGTGCTAGGATAACTCATAACGTATTCTCTGCCAGATCGCTTTTTATTTTTGTATAACTTGAAAAATGCTGTTACGTTGTGTCACATTTGGGCGTTCTAATATCATCAGTGAACAAGTGAGCCTTTTCACTTTCCCAAAAGATGTAAGACCTTCGTCAAGTATGGAATAAATAAAGCTGCCCCCCCTCGGACTGAGCTCCCTCGCTTCCTGAAAAGGTAAGAGTCAAATACGGGTTCAGACCTAAATTAGAACCTGCTGTTTCTGCTCATCTAACTTCCTGCTTCCCAAACTGAAGACAAATTGCTCAAATCTTACCTTAGATTGCTAAATTCATTGTTTTATTTCTTGTCTGCCATGAATACTTAAAAGGGGCGTTCTAAAGACGTTCTCCTTCCTACGTCACAGATGTTGCATTTGCGTGTAGTCGGATGTCCCGTGAAGAAACACGGTTTTAAATTTTAAACTCACTTTGAAAGGAATTTTTATTAATTTATCATTTTGTTTGCAAAATCGAACATAGTTGAATGATACAAGATATATATACAGTATCTTGTAACATTTTATGCAAAGTTCAAAGATGATGTCAGTGTCAGAGAGAGTCAGAGTCAGAGAATCTTTATTGTCATTTGCACCGCATGTGGTACATGTGATGAAATGAGATTATGTACACAGGGTCCCAGTTACATTCAACAACTAAATGTAAGAGAAAAACAGTAATAACATCTAGGATTAACTAAGAAAAACATCAACTAGAAATACACTAAGCACTAATGTAATAGAAAAACAAAATCATTACAAACAGACAGCCGCACGAACATGAGTCTATATGAGCAAATGGTCACATATGAACACAGCAACAAGAAAACAGATCAGCATCAGCATGATGTGATATTTTGCAGTGTTTACTCTTATTATTTATTTATTCATGAGTCTAACAGCCTCAGGGTAGAAGCTGTTCCTCAGTCTAGTGGTTCTACACTTAATGCTCCTCAACCTCCTTCCTGAGGGGAGTGGGGCAAAAAGTGTGTGTGCAGGGTGAGTGGGGTCTTTCATGATGCAGGTGGCTCTTTTCCTGCATCTGGAGGTGTAAATGTCTGTGATAGAGGGGAGACTGACTCCGACAGACCTCTGTGCAGCCTTCACCACTCTCTGCAGAGCTTTTCTTTCCGCAGCTGTGCAACCTCCATGCCACACATTGATGCTGGAGCACAGGATGCTCTCCACTGCACACCTGTAGAAGGAGGTGAGGACTGGGCTGCTCAGACCAGCTCGTCTCAGTCGTCTGAGGAAGTAGAGTCTCTGATGACCTTTCTTGATCAGGCTGGTGGTGTTGTTGCTCCAGCTGAGGTTATCATTCAAGTGTACACCCAAGTACTTGTAGCTGGAGACCACTTCCACTGCAGATCCACTTATGTTCAGTGGGGTGTGGGTGTGTTTGTTCCTTCTGAAGTCCACAATCATCTCCTTTGTCTTCTTCACATTCATGTGAAGATTATTCTCTTTGCACCAGCTCTCCAGGTGTTCCTGGACCTTTAAACCAGTGGACCTTTAAACTTGCAGAAATATGCTGAAAGGAGCATAACAAGATGAAATTAGCAGAAAGAAGTTAGAAGAAGCTGAAAAGAGCACAAAACAGCTGAAAGTAGCTGGAAAAAAATGTAGAAATTGGCACAAGGAAGCTGAAAGAAGCTGAAGCTGAACAAAATGTGAAAGGAGCAGAAGTCCGGTAGGACTGGAAAGCACCTTGCATGGTAGTCTGCCGCCACCGGTTTATGAATGTGTGTAGCATTCAATATATGTGTAGCACTTTGAGATTTTCAGTAATGAAAAGTGCGTTATAAATTGAATTAATTATTATTATTATTAAAAGGTTGTAAACACATCTAAAGATTTGAAGGATGTAAAATGAGCTCAATTCATTTTCTATTATAACAAAAATAGCAGAAAAGGCTAAATATTTCAAAAAGCTAAAGTTGCACCAATACCAGAAGTCTTAGCAGGATTGTCCTGAAAGAGCTGAACGTTTTGATTTATGATTTGTTGAAATAGCTGAAAACTGCGGACAAGAAAGATGCTGAAAAACATACAGAAGAGAACTTGATCACAATAAACACTTCATAAACATTCACACAATAAAGATCTTACTCTGAGATCTGTCTAATGGTGTCCCTCTGTGTCTCTGCCCCTCTGTGTCTCTGCAGCTCTCTGGTCTACAAGTTTGGACGCACAGAAACCCTGTGGGGTTAAAAGCTAAAGAAGCTGCTGAAGCTCCGCCCCCAACACGCACCTGTCTTCACACACCTGTCCTCAGTGTCTCGAAGGACCCGTCACGTGTTTGCAGAGTTTCATTTTAAATATTTTCTGTAAATATTTCTGTTTTTCTCCTCGAGTCAATCGGCAGCTTTTTTATTGTTTTTAGAAGTTTTATTTTGTCTGACATGTTAGACGTTTTACTGTGAAAATCAAAGCACTTCCTGTTTCTGTTGGACCCTGAAGAGCAGCTTCCAGGTTGGACTGTTTTCTCTGAGTTGACTGGTTCTGATGTTTTCAGAACTCCAGCACCAGCAGGAAGTTCCTGAGACGTAACGTTTTATTTTTCTGTCGGGAGTCACGAGAACTCATAGCTTGTTGGCTGGTTCTGAAGGAACCAGAACCTGGTGCGACTGGACCTGGTTCTGGTTGTTTCAGGAACGTCCTGTGTTTATAACGCTGAACGTCTGAATTTAAAAAGTTTAAATCGTGACTCAAACGGACAGTTTGTATTTATTTTTATTTCATTCGTGGTTCTGCTCCGGTTCTGTCAGAACCGAGAACCAACCTGAGTTCTGAGAGAACCTGCAGGAAGTCCAGATCCTTTGGTCCATTTGATTGACAGTCGGTGCATGAACCAAACACTGGATTATTTACTGTGAACAAAGTTTTTATTCTTCTTGGTTCTGATCGTGCCTCAGCTTCAGGAGCCATTTTGTTTGTTTTTGTTTTGTTTGTTTTGTGTTTTCAGTGTTTACAGTTTTCCTCGTTTACACATTTTCTAGAAGTACGCCTCACTCAGATACAAATCAGAACACAAACAATCCTGCAGACGAAACGTTACATTCACTTTAAAGGAGACCACAGATAGGTTTTTTCAATTTTTATGGTATGTCTGTGCGCTATCCAGACAATGTTCATTCGATTTAATACACAAAATAATTTTTAGATAATCAATTATACCCTTTTTAATTCTGCCATTTTTTTTCCCAAGTTTATTTTAGATTTTTAAAGTACATTACAGAAAAAATGTGAAAAATACAATGTCAACAATGTACTGTCCGTTTAATTGAACGCCAAGAGAACGAATAACTAAACAAAAACAAAGAGACAATAATAACAATAATAATAATAATAATAAAAAATAAAAATAAATACAGAAATAAGTAAATAAATAAATAAATAAAATAAAAAGGGGGGGAGAAGGGGGGGGGGATTCAGGCGCCAGGGGAGGACCCCGTCGTCAGAATAGTTAAGTCTTCTCCAAAGGGAGAGAGCTGAAATAGTAGCGACAAGTGCATATACCAGCTACAAACACACAAATCACCCTATCAGTCCGGGATATTGGGGAAATTTAACCTTTTCAGGGCTCTCAAGAAAGGGTTCCATAGTCCTAAAAATTTGGCAGAGCAACCTTTCAAAGTGCAGCGGATTTTTTCAAGTTTAATAAAGTGTAACGCATCTCGGAGCCAATGGGTATGTGAAGGAGGGCGAGGCGATTTCCATTTTGTAATGATCACTCTCCTTGCCAAAAAGGTCAGGAAAGCAAGGGAGGACTTTTGTGATGAGGACAGGGTGGATTGCAGAGGGGTAAATTCTGCCATTTTTAACTTTCGTTTTGAACGACTGGTTTATGATAATGAGCTCTCATGGCCACGCCCTTCAAAGATCTGTTTACATTTACTCCACCCTCTGTAACAGCCAGTATCTCTAATCTGTTGTTTTAAAATTAGCTCTTTTTTTATTACTCATTTGACTTACTGTTAGTGCTAGCTTAAGATAACTTACCGAAAGCCGTCTGCGCGCGCCGCCATTATCTGCTCCTTTTAGCCCGAATCCGATGCTAAAAATAGCTCGTTCCTCCTCCGCCCTTTTATGGGCAGCACGGTGGCACAACTGGTAGAGCTGCTGCCTCTCAGCGAGAAGGTTGCCGGTTCAAATCCCGGCCCGGGGCCAGGGGCGTAACTTTAGGTCTAACATTGGGGGGGTTGTGATTAACAATAAACACGAAAAAATTGTCCACTATACGCTTCAGTGTTTAATACGCGTCATCTCTTCTTCTTCTTCTTCTTCGATGGTGTTTACTGGCAGTTTACAAACTCAGTGCATTACCGCCATCAACTGGACGGAGATGTAATTCAAGAGTCTACTTTCAACAAAAAATAAATAAATTAATTAATTAATTAATTAAAATAAAATTAAATCCTTTCAGCTAATTTTGTAACTTTCAAATATTTAACAAATGCTTTAGTTATAACCTGTGACTGATTTTTCTTCAATAAAGTAACCATTGTCACCGAACTCCCCATTACCCTTTCCAGTGCCTTCCTCTCTTTATTATATTTCTTACAATAAATCAACACATGTTCCACTCCTTCCAGTACCCCACAATTAGAGCAGTCACCTGATGGATGTTTTCCTATTATCTTTAGACCACTATTTAATGTAGTGTGCCCAATCCTCAACTTAATCCATACTTCCTCTCTCCTAGACATTAAACTACTATCGTCACTTAGGAGTACCTCCTTCTGTATGTTATGTAAATGTCTTCCTCTTTCCTCTAAATCCCACCTCTCCTGCCACATATCATTTATTTTATCTTTAACAATTATTTTTATTTCTGCTTTACTTAATGGGACATCATATTCAATTTCTCTTGCTGTATACGCGTCATCTCCACGCGACGCGTCAGCTTTGTCCTGATCAAGATGGCGGCGACAGGACCCAGCTAGTACGAAGAACTTCACAAAGAAACACGGTAAAAACAATTATTTCTTTGCGAGAAAAAATATATTACTAAGCTGACTTTATAGAAGACGTGTTCTTGAGTTTAACTAAATGTTCAAATCGGCTGGATTTAAAAAAAAAAGTTCGCTGATTTTTATGCAGGCGCCAGGCGGGTCAAACCGGACGCTTTCTTTCTTTAAATTTAGCTAAATAAACGCTTAAAAATATACAGTATTTCTTCGCTGACTTATGGGTGATAGTAGACGTACTCCTGAGTTTGACGAAATGTTCAAATCAGCTGGATTTTAAAAAAAAAAGTTCGCTGAATTTTATGCAGGCGCCAGGCGGGTCAAACCGGAGCTTTGTTTCTTTAAATTTAGTTAAATAAACGCTTAAAAAATATATTTCTTACCTCACTACAGCAGACGGGCTCCTGAGCTGAACCAAATGTGAAATCAGCTTGATTTAAAAATCCGCGGTGTGGTTTATGAGTGGTATCTTGCAAACAAAAACAGCGAACCTCACAGCTAATAGCAGCTACATCCATAGCAAGGGGCGGGCAGCGACAGAGTCAGTCCGACCAAAGGAGGCCTTTTTCGAACACATGCATGTAGAAACTTCTGGGCAACTTCATGAGCAGCTCCGTGACTCACGTGACTTCCTGTAGCCGGTGAGATGGGTGATACCAAATTATTTGCAGGGGAGGGGGTCAGTCCTCAGGGAGTTTGTTAAAAACATGCAGCAATTTTACTAAAAAATTTGAATGAATAAAGAAAATCAATTATTGATGTAAGATATGTATAATGACGAAATGATTTCATTTTATTGGGGGGGTTAAATGACCGGATCAAATTATTGGGGGGGTCAAAACCCCCCTAACCCCCGTGTAAATTACGCCTATGCCCGGGGCCTTTCTGGGTGGAGTTTGCATGTTCTCCCCGTGCATGCGTGGGTTTCCTCCGGGTACTCCGGTTTCCTCCCACAGACCAAAAAACATGCATGTTAGGCTGATTGGTGACTCTAAATTGACCCTAGGTGTGAGTGTGAGAGTGGATGGTTGTTTGGTGTGAGTGAGACAGGTCCCTCTTGTAAATGAGTCCCCGTGACTCAACGAGGCTAGCCTGTATAAATAAAGGTTGAATGAATGAATGAATGTCCGCTCGTTGCATGCGGCGCTTTTGGGAGCGATATCTTCTTCAGTCCAGACATACACAAAGTTCACTGAGTGTCTCCAGTTAATTTATCCGTATGAGGCAACCTCTGACCGGACCCACACGGTCCTCAAAAGCTATCAGCTCCCAGCCGCAGATGGTCTCTTTGCCGGCGGTCTGCTCGTTTTCCGTCTGCCGGCTGCTCGTTGGGAGCGATCGCTAATGCTAATACGCTAAAAATTTAACTAAAACGTAAAAATAACAAGAAAGTTAATTCTCAATAGTCCAGGTATCAAATCCGCTCATTCTCAATCAGTTCATCTGGACAGTTTCTTTTTAGCAGAAACGTTTCACCCTCACTCCAGAGGGCTTCCTCAGTCAGAGTAGTCCAAAGCAAACTGAAGTTAACCCACCAAGTAAGCAACTTATGTGGACCAACCAGTTTGCTGTAGCCAAGATGGTTTCTGGGGGCGTGTCCCTCGTCGACTCCTCCCAGGCAGGCAGAAAAAATAACAATTATACTTTATTTATAAAGCCATTTAAAACAACCACAGCTGCAACAAAGTGCTGTACACATGAAATTAAGAACATTTAAACAAAAGATTAGATGAAATCAGGAAAAACAACCGTCACGTCTATTATACTGTACTGAAGTGGGTGGAGGCGTGGAGCATCACCAGGGGTTGCTAGGTGAAGGGCTGGACTCAGGTTGGGATGGGTTGTGGCTGCGGTTTGTGACGTCACAAACCACAGGATTTGAAAACAAAGTGTTTCTATCAAAGATAAATAAATATACTTAGAGTAAATAAACCACTGGGTGCATTTTTTTGGCACTAGGACTGTTTTTTTATGAAGTACATACCCAAAGTTGAGAAAACCATTAAAAAGTGAAGCATCTGTGGTCCCCTTTAAACTACATTCCAAACGTCTTTCTCTTCTCAGAAAGACGTTTTGTTTGCAGACGACACTCAAACGTCTCATCAATAAACATTTATCAGAACCGGCTGAACGCCGATGTTCTGTACGTAAAACAAACGACTTAGATCTTTGTTCAGCGTTACGTTTACTACAGACAGTACACATGTGATGTAAAATATTTAAGAATGTTGTTTTTATACTCCGAACACAAATACGCTGTAACAAATATATTTTATATGTCCCAGTAAAACAATGAACAGTGTTCATCCCAGCCAACATAAAGTGACACAAACAGCTGTCTACATATGAAACAGCAGAATTTACTGTAATCCGGTACAGTAATAAATAAATAAATCAAATACTGTACAGTAATGTGAAGTCTTTGCTGTTATGCCGCAACTCATTTGTGTATATAGAGAATAAACGTGGTGATAGCACACAACCCTGTGGAACACCAGTGTGAACATCACATCTATTATCTTTCTAATAATTTACTGTATCTGTTTTAAATCTGAAGTCATCCGTCCAAAAGAGCTCGTTAAATTAAAAGTGCCAGATGTTTTTTTTTTCCTTTTTACTGTTTGTCAATGATAAATGAAATGTTGATTTAAATTCAGAATTAAAGGATAATTCTGGATCTTTAGCGCCTTGTGTGTGTCTTGATTTTAAAACTGGTCTTTATTAACCTGTTGCTGCAGACTTAAACGATTTATCATTTTAAGTTTTAAATTGATTTCTTTTTACAACTTTCCAACATGTTAGAGTTGTACAAATCACACAAAAAACGGAAGAAAACCAAATAAATTTGTATATTAAAAGATTATTCAAAACTTTATTGTAAACAAAGGACCATAGTTTGAAAAGTTCAAAACAACAACAAAACAAAAATTCCAGGAGGATTGAACAAATGTACTTAATTTAATGTACTTAAAAATAATGTACATGTACTTAAAAATAAATTTACTTAATAAATAAGTACAATTATTTATTTTTTTTGATGGTGATGAAGTCTAGCCTGGTTAAAACCAGACCCTTGTCCTTCACTTCGCTTCAGACTAGGCAGTGACTAGACAGACTTCACTAGACAGTGAAGGGAAATGAGAATTGAGCGGAGCTGTGCAGGAAGGAAGGCGAGGGCCAGGCTAGACGAAGTCTTAAATTAAATCAGAAAAATAAATACTTCCAGTTTCCTCCACAGGGGGCGCTGTGCTTCCTGACAACCCAAGAGTTACTGGAAATGAAGCAGAACGTGTAAAGTTGCAGAAGGTGAAAAACAAAACAAACAAAAAAACACTTCCTCTGTTAATAAAACAATTTCAATCATTTAAATTAGACTCTTAGAGAAATGTTAAAATGATTAAAACAGACAGGATTTAGTCTTAAAAAAACGCTTCAGTACAGTATTAAACACATTTACATTTTTTGTGAATTGTGATAGTTTTATTTTTTGGGGTCATGTTGATCTCTGTTGTGTTGACCCAGTTTATCTCTCCAGAACCGGGTCAGGATGTTGCAGCACGGTTGTCTCATATTTAAAGGTTGCTTCTTTTTTTTTGTGTGGTTATTTTGAGTTTCAAAAATCTGTCTGATCATTGACTTCACACAGAAATACACATAAATAATAGAAACGTCTTTATTACGTTATCAATTGATCTGGCTGCTGCCAGAGTTTTAACGGGAGTTGATAGAGATCTCTCCAGTTTTACCTTCTCTCCATTGGCTGTCAAATTCAGAATTTAATTCAAAATCTTACTTCTAACCTACAAAGCTCTCAACAACCTAGCTCCATACATTACAGATCTTATTGTTCCATATTTTACTAACGGAACACTCCCTCTCAGACTGCAGGTTTACTTGTGGTTCCTACAGTTTCCAAAAGCAGAATGGGAGGAAGATCTTTCAGTTCTCATGAGGCTGACACATTGTCCAGTTTAAAGACTGGGATTAAGAGTCAGAGTCAGAGAGTTTTTATTGTCATTTGCACCGCATGTGGTACATGTGATGAAAACGAGATTATGTACACGGGGTCCCAGTTACATCCAACAACAAATGCAAGAGAAAAACAGTAATAACATCTAGAATTAACTAAGAAAAACATCAACTAGTAATACACTAAGCCCTAATGTAGTGGAAAAACATCATTATAAACAGCAGCACGAACATGAGTCTGTATGAGCAGATGGTCACAGATGAACACAGCAACAAGAAAACAGATCAGCATCAGCATGATGTGATATTTTGCACTGATTATTCTTATTATTTATTTATTCATGAGTCTAACAGCCTCAGGGTAAGAAGACTTTAAGACTTTCCTTTTTGATAAATCCTATAGTTAGGGTTGGTTTGGGTTTCCTGGGTTATCCCATAGTTATAATGCTATAGGCTTAAGACTCCTGGAGGACAAACTGACCACATTTCCTCTCTCTGCTGTTGTCTTTACTTGCTCTACTCTACCTGTTTGTATTTGTAATGATTTCTGTCTTAACATGTTTTTTTTTAATCTTTCCCAGAAAGTTCACCTGACCTGTCCTTCTGTGTTGGTCTGTTTTTACTTCCTGTCCTCTCAAACCCCAGCTGGTAAAAGCAGATGCCCCCTCCTTCTGAGCTTATTCTGCTGGAGGTTTCTTCCTGTTTAAGAGTTTTTCCTTTCCACGGTCTCCTTTGTGCTTGCTCAGGATGTGACTGTGACAAAGTGAGGATTCAACACAATTCATTCAACCTTTATTTAGTCCGGTAAATCTTATTGAGCCTCGAGGGCTCGTTTACGAAAGCGACCTGCTACAAACTAAAGAATGATGAACATCAATGATACAAATACATTAAACAATAAACAAAACAAAAGAAAAAGTAGCAAAAAGTAGCAAAAACATTATAAGGTAGATGTACAAAAAATCAAAGACAATCTGGGGTTTCCTTAAAAACTGGCTTTAAAAAAATAAATGTTAAAGTTTTCTTACATTGCCCTGAGTTGAATTCTGTTCAGACTAGTGCTGTAGAAATAAACTGAACTGAACAGCTGTTGTCTAGCTGTTCTTTCAATACAACTTTTATTTTGAAGGCAGTCCCGCCGGAAGTCCCCCGCGCAGGTGTTGCTGACGTTATTTTCCTGGTTTTTCTGACTCCGGTGTCAGCTGCTCCCGGGAACCCCCAAATCAGCTGATTTGTAAACATTCCAGGTAAATAAACGAAGTTTTCGTCTTTAAAATTTAGCGTTTAAAGTTTTTCAGGTGTTTGTTTGACCGGAAACTCGCTGTCAGAAAGTTTTATTTATTTATTTTTGTCAGGAAGTTTTTAAACTGAATGTTTTGAAACCGAACCTGTCAAATAAAAACCCGCTGGTCAGAGACCAGTTGGACCTCAGAGGTTCTGGTTGATGTTTCAGGTTTTCTCACCCGAGAAAAGAAACAGATTCTGCAGCAACTTCCGCATTCAGCATGCAGTCGAGCCAACCCCCTGAGAATAAACCATTTATTCTTAGAAAATAAAAAAAGTGACCGCACAGGTTTCACTGTCTGTCCACTGGCACGTGACATATTTTACTAACAGAGCAGAGAAATGCACACTTGACACGAATGTATGTTATTTATTTACTTATTTATAATGTGTGTGTTTCTCTGTACTGTTAGCAAAATTCATTCAACCTTTATTTATACAGGCTAGCCTCGTTGAGTCACGGGGACTCACAAGAGGGTCTCACTCACACCAAACAACCATCCACTCTCACACTCACACCTAGGGTCAATTTAGAGTCACCAATCAGCCTAACAAGCATGTTTTTTGGTCTGTGGGAGGAAACCGGAGTACCCGGAGGAAACCCACGCATGCACGGGGAGAACATGCAAACTCCACCCAGAAAGGCCCCGGACCGGGATTTGAACCGGCAACCTTCTCGCTGAGAGGCAGCAGCTCTACCAGTTGTGCCAACGTGCTGCCCAAATATCTCCTGAACCAGTGGATGGGTTGAACCTCTGACTGGGTGCTACAACCTATACTGTAATAATTTATGATGTCAGATAATAATTCTTTATTTCATTTCGAACAGTTAAAATTTTCAGCAAAACCATAAACAAATAAAAATGTAAAGTTTTCCACCAAAATATTCTGGAAACAAAATAAAATGATGGAAAAGGAAGCAGGAAGAGGCCGTCCCTTACATACAAATTCTGAACCAAACCAGTTTTGTTAAATAAACAAATAAGAACACAAAAACACAAAGTGTAGATTGAAAAAAGTGTAGGTAGAAGCACAAGCTTTCACTATAATAATATATAATATATATAATACATCAAAATCAAAGCAGCAGAGTTTTTCCTATGTATTTTTTAAAAACACATTAAGGAATTCCTGCTAAATTGATAAACTCATAAAAAGCAAAACACAAAAAAGGAAAAAACTATCAAACCTTAATATATATATATATATATATATATATATATACCGTATTTTTCGGAGTATAGGTCACACCTTTTTATCATTTTTTCATGGCCTGCGACCTATACTCAGGTGCGACCTATATATGGCTTTTTATCACTTTCGGCGAAACAAATTTTTAAATCCAGCTCATTTCACAATTACGTTCATTTATTAAGGAAAAGTTCAGCTCAGACACATATTTGCTATAATTTTTATCAAACAAATAATTGTTTTTAAGTGTTAATCTTCTTAAAAGCCTTGCTGTGCGCTCCTGTGGCAGACATTTGCAGCAGAGCTAAACGTAGGTGCGACCTATACACCAGTGCGACCTATCTAGGGATTTTTCCAATCTATTGGTGATAATTGGACAATGCGACCTATACACCGGTGCGACCTATACACCAGAAAATACTATATATATATATATATATATATATATATATATATATATATATATATATATATATATATATATATCCATCCATCCATTTTCTTCCGCTTATCCGGGGTCGGGTCGCGGGGGTAGCAGCCTAAGTAGGGAGGCCCAGACTTCCCTCTCCCCAGCCACTTGGAGCAGCTCCTCTGGGGGAATCCCAAGGCGTTCCCAGGCCAGCCGAGAAACATAGTCCCTCCAGCGTGTCCTGGGTCTTCCTCTGGGTCTCCTCCCGGTGGGACATGCCCGGAACACCTCACCAGGGAGGCGTCCAGGAGGCATCCTA
>JBBPBX010053189.1:0-15135 GCA_038048925.1 Garcialebias charrua | reverse complement strand
ATCACTATTTGACCTCCACCATTTCTAGTTAACCATTTTTTAAATATTATTTCATTGTAAAACAAGGAAACAGTTGCATGACTGCACTTTGTAATTTTGTGTGACCTTCCCCTGCTTTCACAATGTTAGGCAGATTTTTCAAGGGCACAAGAATGTTGATAATTAAATTTGAAGAGGACTACATACAGTACAGTATTTTAGTTGAGGATTCTGTCGCTTCACAAGAAGAAGATTCAAATTCTAGAATGGATTTACTGTGGGGAGATTACATTAAGTTCTTATACACTTTCCATTTCATGGTTTCTTATATTTCTAAATTATATTTTCCAAATGTGTAGTCAACTCAGGGTTCATTTCTTTTCTGGACAAACATGTAACATGAAATGTTTCTATAATCATTAGCCCTTTGTTACCTGCTTCAAGCTTGTCACCCATGGCACGGCACTTATGTGAGATGAGTCTGTAGGTCCTAGGTAATTAAAACATAACTATGCTGATAGCATACATGAAGACTTGAAGTGGATTAGCCAAAAAAATTAGAATATGATGAGTAACTTTTAAACCAAAGTGAGAGACACTCTGTTTAAACTATACCAAAGAACCATCTAATATTTTAAACAATGAAAAACAAAAGAAAAAGTAGTATCAATAAATGTTTGTTGTTTATCCCTTACTTACATATCTGGAAAATATTAATATCAAATTAGCCTTAATTCTCCATTTTTATGAAGACCTTGTGTTTCAATTTGTTAATCTGGTTTTTCAGTTATCAGCTGATGACTAAGACATAATGTCACCACTCCAAAAATTTAAATCAAATCCTGTTGCTTCCAAACTTTAGTTGTGTGCTAATATGGGCATCAGCAGAGAGGAAATTGTATACTGTACCTGCAATAAAAAATATATTAAAAAATCGATATAAGTAATCCTCAATTTGAATTTCTAAAAATGATTTCACCTATCAAAAAAGGCGTTCAATACAGGATCAACTGGACTTTATTTGTTGCAGAAAACGTTTCGACTTCTGTCCAGAAGTCTTTTTCAATTCTGAATGAATGGAAGCTGTGAGAACGAGAAGTTTTATACAGGCTGACAAGTCACGCACCAACATATGAAATTGGAAACTGAAATAACACCACAAAATACCTAACATGCCCATTCTATTTAAATTGACAAAACAACACATCACAGCTTAACAGAAGGGGGTTTGTAACACATACATGTAAATTGAAAGATCACACCTTAACAGTAGGAGGTTCCCTTAAGGTCTCTGGTAGAAGACACAAAACTGTATGTAAATTGACAAAAAACACCTCCCAAACAACAACAGAGGCTACTCAGAGTTTATGCAGTGGTTTATGCAGTCCAGTGCAGCGAAGTCTGCTCAGACCGTTACATCGGAGAAACGAAGCAACCTATCCACAAAAGAATGTCTCAACATAGGAGAGCAACCTCCTCTGGACAAAACTCAGCTGTTCACCTCCACCTCACGGACAAGGGTCACTCATTTGAGGACCAGAATGTTCAAATTTTGGACCGAGAGCACAGATGGTTTGAGAGGGGGGTGAAGGAAGCTGTGTATGTTAAGAGAGAAAAACCTTCTCTTAACAGAGGAGGAGGTCTGAGATTTCAACTTTCTAAGACTTATAACTCAGTTTTGGATTTGATTCCGAAACGTTTTACACTGGATGGGAGCAGGGATGTCTTGTCTGTAAATTAGACTAACAAAGTTCTCTGAGTAGCCTCTGTTGTTGTTTGGGAGGTGTTTTTTGTCAATTTACATACAGTTTTGTGTCTTCTACCAGAGACCTCAAGGGAACCTCCTACTGTTAAGGTGTGATCTTTCAATTTACATGTATGTGTTACAAACCCCCTTCTGTTAAGCTGTGATGTGTTGTTTTGTCAATTTAAATAGAATGGGCATGTTAGGTATTTTGTGGTGTTATTTCAGTTTCCAATTTCATATGTTGGTGCGTGGCTTGTCAGCCTGTATAAAACTTCTCGTTCTCACAGCTTCCATTCATTCAGAATTGAAAAAGACTTCTGGACAGAAGTCGAAACATTTTCTGCAACAAATAAAGTCCAGTTGATCCTGTATTGAACGCCTTTTTTGATTTTATCATGTCCTGGACGACTGAGAATCTTCACCAGCAGATTCCCCCTATAAACTACAATTAATTTACAATATATACTCTAAGAGTCAATAAAGTAATCTTCATTTAATGCAGAAGTGAAGGAACAACAATGTTGATCTGCACTGCATGTATTCATGTTTTAAAAAGTTTAAATTCTCTAACATGAAGCTATGTAGCAAATGACGGTGCCAGATGTTTCAACTTAGTACAGACATGCACATTTTAATGATCAGTCTGAACACAGACAGAGCAGGAGCTGACAGGCTGCTCTCTAATTAATCTGCACAGTTTCTGTTGATGAAACATCAGCTTGACATCTGCAGAGCTTGATGGATTGTGTTAGCTTGCCAGACACGGACACTCTTAACAAGGTAGCATCCAAACAATAATCACAAGGCCTCAGCAGCTATTAATCTCATAAGCAAAAACAAGTCATTGTAAAACTACAGAAATGTAACACAGATTTGTCCTTTTTTATATATTTTTACTGTCTTAGAATGCCAATATGGGTATTTTAAATGGTAAATGGAGCTTATTTATATAGCGCTTTCCAGCCCCCTGTGAGGAGCCCCAAAGCGCTTTACAATACCAGCCATCCACCCATTCATTCAGACATTCATACAACGGTAGTGGTAGCCTGCCTTGCAAGGCGCCATCCAGACCTACCGGGAGCAACTCGGGGTTAAGTGTCTTGCCCAGGGACACAACGACACATGGTGGGGCGGATGTGGGATTCGAACCTCCAACCTTCCGATCAGGGGTCGACTGCCATTACCACTACACCACGGCCGCCCCAAAAAGTCACATAAGCTGAGTCCAGTAAAATGAGGTAAGTCGTCTTGAGTTGTTCCCAGTCATATCTTAACTGACTCGTATGACATAGTTCTCTCCAGCAGTCTTTCCAGATAAATGATAATTGTAATACTTATAAAATAGTTTTAGGGTCTAAACAATATACATGTAATAGTTTTTAAAAAGCCCAAATTTACAATAGTTTTAGCATTTCCATTCACTGGAAAAAAAATCACATAAACAGCTATGTATTATAAGAAAGTTTATGTGCCACGCAAAGCACGCAAACCCTCTCCCATCCTGAACATACAGCAAATAATGAACCCACACTCTGCACATCTCCATCCATTATCTTTTACCTGCTTTTTCCATTTTGGGTCACGGGGGTCGCCGGTGCCCATGTCCAGTAATCACTGTGCAAGGGGCGGGGTACACCCTGGACAGGTTGCAAGTTGATCACAGAGTCACATAGAGACAAACAACCATTCACTCTCTCACTCACACCTAGGGACAATTTAGAGTTATCAATCAGCCTAACATGCATGTTTTTGGTCTGTGGGAGATAACCGGAGTACCCAGAGAAAACCCACGCATGCACGGAGAGAACATGCAAACTCCACCCAGAAAGGCCACCGGACCGGGATTTGAACCGAGGACCTGCTCACAGAGAGGCAGCAGCTCTATCAGTTGTGTCACCGTGCTGCCACTCTGCATATCTCATATTTTATAATTATTGTCAAAGTATGATAGCTTTAAAGTAATTGTAAGATATTATGTCATGTTCTACCTGACATCTCTAGAAGCCAGTATCTCACTGAACTGTGACTGCAGGAGCCAAGTTATAAACTTCAAATAGCAAGAAACTGGTAATTTTCAGTTGGTCTCACTTACTTCTGTGTTTGCAACCAGTTTATTTTTCATTTTTTATTTTATTTTTTATTTTTTTGTTGGCCGTGTTTTTCGGCAGAAAAATAAAAAAAATGACCTATTTTTTTATATGCAGCTCATAAAACTGTATTCTAGTCCTGCACAATATTTCATCACCCATCTTTTCCCAGGTCGTATCCCCCTCAGCCTGCTTTGCCCACTTTATAGTTATCCCTGTATATTTATGATGTATTCTACTGGAATACACATTTGAAATAAAGATACTGTAAGCATATTTAAGTTAGTATTTTATTTATTTATTTAATCCATCAATTTAATCAGATTTCAATATGTAGGGCTTTCGCTTGAAGTGTTTTGTGTGATAAGGAGGTCTCCCGTGCTCCAGGTATAAAAAAATTAAATTAAAAACAGGTCTCTAGAATCTCAAGAAAACTAAACGTAAGTAAAGATGGGCTTTAGTCAATGGAAAAGACTGCACTATTTTGACAAAATATTTTCCTCAAAAATGTGTTGAACATGTTTTTTTTGTTTGACATTTTGGAGACTCCTTTAAGGATGCTGTTCACCAACTTGTCTCCAACAGTCACAATCCAATGAAATTAAGCATTAAAATGGCTGATAAACAAGAAGTATTAAAGTGCGACTAAACACAGGCTGAGAAAGTACCTCTTCCCCCTGAAGCAGTTTGAAAATCTCCCTGAAAATGGGCGTGTCGAGAGACAAGGAGGGGTGGAGGTAGAGTTGTGCTTTTGTTCACGCCTCCACCAGCAACAACCTAAAACAAATTAAACCTCTAGCCAACAACATACACCAAGCAACAACAAAGTATAAACATGTAGATGTATTTATCTATTCCACCCATTCCATCCAAAACCAAAGGCTTACAAAAATGGATAAAAAATGAAAAGTAAAACCGTTTGTCAGGAGTGAAATGTGGCACTTCCATATAAGGTATGAATGCTGCAGGACCTTCTCATCTCTGCAGGGGATTGGCTCTGCTTGAACCACCTTTGTGATGTCAGAGTGAGAAAACGTGTCACAGTGAGAATCCTAGACCAATAAGAAAATTAAGCTGCAATACCTATGTTCAACCCATAGATGTTGCCATAAACACGTTTTTAGACCGGGGTTTAGTTCCTCTTTAAACAAATTGAGTTATGGAGAATTAAATGGTTCAAGCATGTTGAGGTGTTTATGTCACAGTTTACCCTCTTTTTCCTAGTACTCATCACTCTGTTCACTGTTTGACTTTTCTTCTCTGCTCTCCTGGTGTTTTTCCTCTGCTGCTTCTGCCAGACTCTTTACATGCCGCACTTCTCTCTGATGCCCCTTTTCCACTTGCTCTGCGCAGATTGGATCAGATTGGTTCAGTTCGGATCAGCTCACGTGCGGTTGTGTTTCCATTACACTTCTGTACTCGTTCTGTGGGCGGGGTCCAGAATCCTACTCGTCTTACCACCTGGTGGCGGTAGTGTTCCCTCAAGCTATTTACTAGCCACCACTAGAAGAAGAACACGATAAAGGCTTTGACAGAATGTTGTGGAAGAGATGTCACGCTCTAATGAAGTACCTCATGAGCTGTAATTTTTAAACCTAATTCTTAATCCTACCTTGTTATCTTCTATGCCTGCTTTAAACCCATGTATTTTCCATTTAGCCTGGATCAGAGAGACAGGGAGAAGGCGTAATAACGTCTCCCCGTTGGCCACTCGTACACAAATGTATCTGTCCCCAATGGTGAATTCATGTCTAGTATGGAGTGTAACAGGACACAATGAATGTTTTCTCTGTAAGCGAAGAGATCTATGTCTGCTTTCCCTTACCGTGCCCAGATCTGGTCCACGATACGTGGGTGCAGGTGCCATTCAGCGGGGACGGGGGCACCCCTCGAGAATGCGTCTGCCCTTTAGATCATCTCCCCTGGCACATGAGTCGCCCTGAGAGACAGGATCTGTAGGCTGTACCATTCGAGCAGTTCCTGTGCCATTCTCAGGAGGCGTGGGGAACGTGTCCCCTACTCCCTGTTGATGTGGACGACCGTGCACCTAGTTGTCTGATCTTATCAGAACGTGCTAGCGTGTGATCAGGCCTCTTCTGTGGAAGTGTTTCAATGAGACGAACACAACTGAAAGTTCCAGCTAATTTATGTGGAGCCGAACCTCCTGCTAGGACCAGACCCCCGTGATATGCTGGTTCCGGCAAAGGTCCCCCCACCCCGACTTTGAAGCGTCTGTCATGACCAAGACCTGAGATAACACTCTGCCCAGTGAGACACCTTTGCTGAACGCTGTGGGGTTTCTCCATGGCTGCAGGGCGTTCATGCAGTCTGAGCTGACTTTCATCCCCCTCATTTGTTGCGGGGGTGGGGGGGGAGCTGCTGCAACCTGTGGAGCCACATCTGAAAATGGCGCATGTGTAATAGAGCCAGAGGGATGGAGACAATGCCTGCCGCCATGAGGCCTAGTAATCGCTGACAAAGTCTGAGAGATACAGTTTTGTCCAGCTAGAAAAGCACCAAGCAGAGTTGGAGGTCTGAAACCCATTTCTCTGAGAGCCTCGCTCTGTACAGGAAGGAGTCTATCTCCAGTCACAGGAAAACAGTGACCTGGGACTGGGTCAAGTGACATTTTTCTGAGTTTATCACAAAACCTAGAGATTGTAGGTGTGACATGACTCGAGCTATGTGAGATCCTATCTGCACCCTGGAGTCCGTTAAAATCAGCAGATCGTCCAGATAGTCCAGAACCCTGATGCCCGTGTCCCTCATCAGGGCCAGGGCCGCTTCTAGGCATTTCCTGAACACCTGGGGCGCGGTCAAAAGCCCGAAAGGTAGGGCCTGAAATTCGTATGTGGCGTTCTCGAACATAAAGCGTAGGAATTTTCCCTGGTTGCTCAGAATGCTGACGTGGAAATATGCGTTTTTTGAATCCATTATGCAGAAGTAATCTCTCGGTCGTACCGAGTGAATCACTTGCTTCAGCGTCAACATTTTGAATTTGAATGAGCGTAGATATTTGTTCAAGCATCTCAAATCCAAAATCGGCCTCAAACCGCCTTCCCGTTTTGGGACAACAAAGTACTTGCTGAAGTAACCTTTGTTTATTTTGTGAGGAGGAAAAGCTCTGACTATACCTTTCTGCAGCAGTGAGCAAATTTCCTCTCTCAGAACAGGTGCGCGAGTATGGCTTATTGTTGATGTGATCACCCCGGAAAATGGTGGTGGCCATCTGAAAAACTACAGCCTGTACTCGTAAATCACGGTTTTCATGACCTAATGTGACGGGCTACACACTGCTTAGGCCTCCGCCTGTGCAGCTAGTCTGGAGGGTATGTTTACCTGGAGGATAACATGACTCAGGAGGGGTGGGGTATATGAGAGCNGTGAGGCAGAGAGTATGCCTGTGACAGACAGACCTCTGCCCCCGTGTGGGCTCATTGCTAAGGGGATCAGGGGAATTTGCTTCTCCACTCTACAATGTACATTTGTTTTTGGGATATGGAGAAGGCTTATGACTGTGTTCCACAAGGCATTTTGTGTGTATGTGTATGTGTGTGTGTGTGTATGTGTGTTTGTGTGTGTGTGTGTGGAGGGGGGGAGGGGGGTTGCCTGAGACGGAGAAGTTCAAGTATCTAGACGTCTTGTTCATGAGTGATGGTAGAATGAAACAGGAGGTGTATCAGTGGATGAGGGCTTCTTCAGGCATTGCTTCTGTCAGTCATGGTGAAGAAAGAGTTGAGTAAAAAGGCAAAGCTCTTGATGTACTCGTCTGTCTACATTCCAAACCTCACTTGTAGTCATGAGATTTGGCTCATGGCTGAAAAATCAAGATCCCTGATACAAGTGAACGAAATGGGCCTCTTTCATGGGGTGACCAGGCTTTGCATAGGCTGAGGAGCTCCATCATCCAGAGAGAGCTCATAGTAGAGCTGGTGCTCCTCTGAATTGAAAGGAGTCAGTTGAGGTGGTTCAGGTATCTGATTAGGATGCTTTCTAGCTACCTCCTTTCAGAAGTTTTCCAGGCATGACCCATAGGTATGTGGCCCTGAGGAAGACCCAGAAGTCACAGGAGGAATTGTGCATTTTATATGGCCTGAGAATGCCTCAGGGTCCCCCAGAACAAGCTGGAAAGTATTGCTGGGAGACAACTCCTCCTGGAACTGATGCTTCCATGATCCAAATACAGATATGCGGTAGAAGATGGAAATACTTGTAGAGTGGAGGAAGAAAGCACATCATCAACAAGCATAAATGTGATTTTGGTTTGAAGTATCTAGGTTTTTCTATTAGTACAATAATGAATACTTGAGGCTGGTATCAAGCTTGATACACTACATGAGATTATCTGTGTTCTGACACATATATCTACTTTGTATGTTTTGTTTCCCAGGAGCGTTCCACTAGACAATCTTCAGGTGAAAGGTCTTTGTGCAAGAGAAGACATGCAATCTGCCCTTAGTCCTTTCTCAGGTGAAAAATTATCACCCTCACTTTCCTCACACATCTTCTACAATTTAGTCATTTTATTAATTGAGAAATGTATTGACTCATCAATTGGAGAATCAGTTTTTACACCTTTTTATTAGGGATGGAGCCGATCCGATCCAGTATCGGCATCCGATACCAGCATAATTTACGTATCGGATTTTCCTAAACAACCTGCCGATATTTCCGATACTTGCTATATGTCAGAGAGCGGAGAGAGCACATATATTGCACCATACTCTGTGACTTCTGTCTTAACATTGTGCGAGTTAAACCCAAAGAAGACAATCTGAGCCTCACAACAGGTAATACCCAAACTCAAATAGCATACAAGAGGCAGTTCTATATCACAGACGTCCTTCTGACTCATGGTGCAACCCGGAACACTAGTCTAAAATACTGCTAAGCATTATGGGAAATCAACACAGTCTACTCCCCATTTTTTAGTTTTGTCTTTGATTGTGGCACTATGGGTTGTAATTCTTGTTGGTTTTGATCAACAGATCCAGATTTAAACTATAATTGAACACTAATATGCCGCTAAGCATTATGGGAAATCAACATAGCCACTTCCCGTTTTTTAGTTTTGTTTTTGATCGTGGCACTATGAGTTGTAATTATTGTTGGTTTTGATCAACAGATACAGATTTAAACTATACATAAATTCAATGCATAGTTTAAATCTGCATCTGTTGATCAAAACCAACAAGAATTACAACTCATAGTGCCACAATCAAAAACAAAACTAAAAAAACGGGGAGTGGCTGTGTTGATTTCCCATAATGCTTAGTGGTATATTAGTGCTCAATTATAGTTTAAATCTGTATCTGTTGATCAAAACCAACAAGAATTACAACTCATAGTGCCACAATCAAAAACAAAACTAAAAAATGGGGAGTAGACTGTGTTGATTTCCCATAATGCTTAGCAGTATTTTAGTGTTCTGGGCTGCACCATGAGTCAAAAGGACGTCTGTGATATAGAACTGCCTCTTGTTTGCTATTAGGGTTTGGGTATTACTTGTTGTGAGGTTCAAAGTGTCTTCTATGGCTTTAACTCACACAATGTAAAGACAGAAGTCACAGAGTATAGTGTAATACAAGTGCTCTCTATTCAAGAAATTCATTAATACAGCCTCCAATACCCGAACGGTATCGGATCGGGAAAGTATTAATATCAAGCGAGACCCAGATTTAAGTATTGGTATCGTATCGGAAGTAAGAAATGTGGATCGGTGCATCCCTACTTTTTAACTGCCAATGACTAACAAGTAAAAAGTCATGTTTCTTGTTGGAGCCTAAATGCAGTTTATAATGGTTAACAAATGTAACTATATAATGGTGTACCACAAGGCTCAGTTTTAGGACCCACTCTCTTTACAATCTACATAGCTAATGTAGGTCACTGCATCCCTGATGCATCCTTACATTTCTATGCTGATGATACAGTTGTTTACTGCCGAGCTAAAACAGTTGCTAAGGCTTTCCTGTTACTGCAATCTGCTTTTGACATCATCCAGTCAGATTTGTTCCGTCTCAAACTTGTCCTAAATGCTGATAAAACAAAAGGGATGTTTTTTTCAAATAGGAAGGCGGTTCCAGCAGATCCTCCTCTGATTTTATCTTCAAATGGTGTCCCTATTGAGTTTGTTGATTCCTATAAATATCTGGGTATCCTGATCGATTCACATCTCTCTTTTAAACTCCACGTGGAAAACCTAGTGAAGAAACTGAAAGTTAAACTGGGTTTCTTTTTCAGAAATAGATCATGTCTATCACTGAATGTCAGGAAACGCCTTGTTACGGCTGGCTCAGGCCGAACACATTAAATGGACAAAGGACACAAGAAGGCAGAATGTAAAAATAAAAAGCTTTATTGAAAACTGCCCGACTCCTCCCTCCAGGTGCGGAGTGCACCGTCTTCTGGCACAGGGCAAAAAAGGGAGCAAAAATAGACAGACAAAAGTACAAATAAGTGGTGGACAAGAGTGAGTCAGCCAAAAAGAATATAACGTCCCCAGCGTCGGCCCAACCCATAAAAACAGGGCCGTCGCAGCCTGTCTGGAGACGGACTACCTGACCAAAAGGGGACCCTAGGGGTAAAAGAAAAACGATATAACTGGACTACCGATCTCACTCTGTCATTAGGCAAACCAACAAAAAGCTCCAAACAGCTCCAAACTCCAAAAAGGCTCCAAACAGCTCAAAAAGCTCCAAACAGCTCCAAAAAGCTCCAAACAGCTCCAAACAGCTCCAAACAGCTCCAAACAGCTGGTCACCTCTGGACCAGCCACACAACCTCCTGGTTAAACCAACTTAACCAAACCACACAGGTCAGTATCCCTGATATCATTTATCATTAGCAGGATCCTAATGTGTTCAATGCAGCCTTCAGCTACCCAGTGCACTAAGCACAACAAAAGTCACATGATGAGCAAAACATTCCTAAGTGCAGTAAGCACAGTCAAACTCCACAAGCAAATGAGCTGACACAAATGCAACTAGCAGTCAAGACCAAACATGAGCTAGTAGCCACTCTTTAAGTGCATCTAGCAGTCAAGACCAAACATGAGCTAGTAGTTACTCACCAAGAACCTTCTAAACAGAAGATCAGACTTCAAGACAGGGGTGGGCGGAGAACACCCCCACACAGTACCATACAGTACTCAAACAGCTCAGCAAAAGCAACCTCCTCTGAGCTCACAACACTCCGCATTCAAGCACAGTCAACTTGAAGTATATATAGGCGTGGCTCTCAGGTGTTCCTGGCTGAACACACACAAGCCTGATCACAATCAGACTAATTAACCACACAAAAGCATGACTGCAGTCAACATACATAAGAACTAAAAGGTGTCAGCATTGGCAGCTTCCTCAGGATATGTAACACCTCCACCACCAGTGTTTTTGTATGGGGAAAAATGTAGTCTTGTGAGGACACCGGCTACATAACAACATACAAAAAACAAGTTAGGGCAGAGTATTCAAAAACGAGAGAGGGCACAAGGATCGCAAGATCCACCAACATAAACACCAGATAACATTTAAAACACTCTGAAACCATAAAGGCGTCCTTTGTCCCGACTCACTCTATAAGGGTGTTGTTTAATAGGTTTTGTTTCACCCACATCGATATCATGTTTTAGGATATCGGTCTTAGAAGGGACATCAGAAAATAAACAGGCGTTAGAAAATATCAACTGTCTTAGTTCATCCCTTTTCTTATCATCTAGGTGGGAGAACAACAACGGTAGGTTCTGGAGATAATGCGAATTTAAGAGCTTGCCTTCAAGAATTGCAGAAGGGGAACTATCCACCTCCTGGTCAGCACTGGAGAGCTCCTTTTGGGGCTCTACATCTTCGACTACTCTTGGGTCATCACAGAGGGGGACAGCTAACACGCTAACCCTCTCAATGTATGGTTTCAACATGTTGATGTGACAAAGACGAGTAGTACGTCTCCTCTCTGGAGTAGAAACCAAATAGTCATGTTCGTTTAGCTTCTTCTGAACGACATAAGGTCCACTATAACGGGCCTGTAAGCTACTACCAGGAATAGGAAGTAGAACTAACACTTTGTCACCCTGTTGAAACACTCGTGCTACAGCTTTTCGATCAAACAGGGATTTCATTTTAGCTTGTGCCATCTGTAAGTTGTCTTTAGCTATTTCACAAGCACGTACTAATTTAAAACGGAAGTCACTTACATAGTCTAACAAATTCTTGTCAGACTTCTCACATATCCACTTTTCTTTTAACAGCCTTAAGGGACCACGAACTTCGTGTGCAAAAACCAATTCAGCTGGACTGAAACCCAAACTCTCTTGAACTACCTCCCGTATAGCAAACATCTGGAGATGCACTCCCTCATCCCAATCTTTATTGAATTCTAGACAGTAGGTACGCAGCATGGTTTTTAATGTTTGATGGAATCGTTCAAGGGCACCCTGGCTTTCTGGATGGTACGCAGCTGAACAGGTATGCTGGATGTTTAATTGTTTCATGACCTGTGAAAACACTCTTGACATGAAATTGCTGCCTTGGTCAGTCTGCACCACCCGTGGTAACCCAAACAACGAGAAAAACCTGGTTAACACCTTTACCACCACTGGGGTTGTTATTTTTCTTACAGGAAAAACTTCTGGGAAACGAGTGGAGGCGCACATCACAGTAACTAAGTACTTGTTTCCAGCCTTTGTTCTGGGGAGTGGTCCTACACAATCCACTATAACTCTCTCGAAAGGCTCAGCAATAGCCGGGATAGGAAAAAGAGGAGCAGGTGGGACTGTCTGGTTCGGTTTTCCAGCTATCTGACAAAAATGGCATGATTTGCAATGAAGTACGGTATCTTTTTTTAAACCTGGCCAAAAAAAATGACGCAACACACGGTCGTATGTTTTTCTGATACCGAGGTGACCTGCTAAGGGACTGTCGTGTGCCAAACGTAAAACTTCTGGACGATACAGAGTAGGAAGAACAATCTGTTCTACACTACGCCACTCTTCATTAGGAGATGCTGTCAAAGGAGTCCATTTACGCATCAAAATGCCATCATTAAAGTAGTAACCATTACTCAGTGTGTCAGGTTTGTCAGGTTCTGCATCAATAAAACATGATGTTAAACTAACATCGCTCTTCTGAAGTTTAATCAACTGTTCCCTAGACCATGAGAGTCTTACTCCCTCTAAAGTGTTCTCCTCAGAGCTCACTGGGGTCTGGTACCTAATTCCCCCTTTAAGTGGTCTCCTGCAGGATTTAAATATCTTGGTATATTTATAACACCTTCTTTTGATCAGATGTTTAAAACCAACTTTATCCCACTATTTGCACAAATTAAACTAGACCTTGAACGCTGGAACTATCTTCCTCTATCTTGGATGGGCAGAATTTCGCTCCTTAAGATGAACGTTCTCCCTCGCTTATTATACCCAATTAGGATGATACCCAGGGCCGGATCTATAATACGGGCACACCGGGCGGGTGCCCAGGGGCCCGACAGCTCAATGGGGCCCTCTGCTGGCCAGGAGTGAGCAGTTCAGCCTGGCAGAAATTTTTTATTTTTTATTTTATTTTTTTATTGTCGCTAGACGTAGATAAAACAATGCTTTGTCCTCAATTTTCCTTATTATCCAACCCAAATAAAATAAAAAGTTGTTTTTCAAAAACAACTCATAAGTGTCTTTTAGTTTGTTGACATGACGTGTATGATTGGGAGCAGACGGCAATGCACACACTCAGTCCGGTTGGTGGCGGTAATGTGCTTAAAATAAGTTCGCCAACCGCCAATAAACAATAGAAGAAGAAGAAGCTCTGTGACCAATGAGCTGACAGCCCTTTTACACACGTGATTGAAACTACAGAATCCGGCTCATCTCATTGGTCCAGTCTTGGCAGTTCACGGAAGACACGGCAGCTACGAGGCCGCCAGACGAAGCATTGTTTCCGAGATAAATCCGTCCGAAGGTCCCCCGGCGCGCGCCGGAGCTCAACTGAGAACCAGGCCGGCCATGCTGCTTTGAAGCCCCACCAAGAGGCTCCCTGCCTGGGTACACGATCCAGAACGGCCCCCGGCGCGCGCCGGAGCTCAACTGAGAACCAGGCCGGCCATGCTGCTTTGAAGCCCCACCAAGAGGCTCCCTGCCTGGGTACACGATCCAGAACGGCCCCCGGCGCGCGCCGGAGCTCCGGCGCTCTGGACCACCAGAACCATGCACCAGGGCAGAAACTTCGTGCTGGACATGGGCACAGGAGAAAGCAGGTAAAGATAATGGATGGACGGACGGATAATAAATGTAACAAAACCAGGAGAACCCTTGAAGAAGAAGTGGAGAAGATCACTGAAAGTCTTCACCTGGTTGGCAGGTAAAAATTCAATAATTTCCAGTGTAGTTGTGAACCATGTTTAATTATTGATAGTTATAAACAAAAGTGTACAACTGACACGTACAAATAAGTACATAATTGTGAATTTAAGAGATTGCTAAAAGTGATTTTTTTTTGAAGGAATATGAAAAATAACATAAGAATTTATTTGAGTTGTTTAAGATGATGTAATCTTACATTTGGTGATGCAATTAATTTTGTTCTTTGATAAATCATTGTTGTGAGTTTATTTGGGTAAAAAAGGGGCAGAGATTATAAGATTATTCTTCATCTGCTGCCTTTCATTTTATTTTGAATGTATGTTTTTTATTTTTTATTGAGTTGTTGACTTTGTTTTAGTGAAATGAATGAATTTTAATAAATAAAATAAAAATAAATACATTTACTTTACACTATGCAAACATACAACCTTGTCCATCTTTAAAAAAATCACAGTTCATATAGGTAATTAATAAATACATTTCAAAATGTAGTTTACATACTACAATGCTAAATTTATAAATATAAACAATACACGTTTTTCCATTTATTTATCACTACATAACCTAGGCTATGTGTCACTAATGAATTTTTTAACACCTTTTGGCAGGCTAAACAAGTATGGATGAGCTGTATGAGGAATGTGTGACTGCAAACAGCCTGAGGTGAGGTGGTCTCACCTCAGGAGAAAGAAAGGTGGCAGTCCCAGGGAACAGCAGAGAAGTGGATGCAGCTGACCTCCCCAACAGAACACCTGAACTCACACCTGGCCTCAAATGCTCCCCATCATTCATGGTTGAGTTCCATGTGATCCAGGTTTGAACTTGAGAAAAACATCATACAGACTGTCTACCTACACTTCAATCAAAGTAAGGGAATTCTTTTTCTTTTTCTGCTGCTTCGAGCTTTCTTAGAGCTCATGGACTTGTTTTTCATGCACGTGGGCATGGACTGCACACCAAGGCACTGGTGTCAC
>JBBPBX010053188.1:13218-23933 GCA_038048925.1 Garcialebias charrua | reverse complement strand
TATAGGGCGGAGCGACTTAAAGGGTGGAAAGTACGGTACTCTGGGTTCATGAGACACACTTCCTTTCAGAAAACCCATTCCATAGTTTGAAGCCAACTTGCAGAACAGCAGGCAGGGAATCACATGAGAAGTTTCAGCAGACAAAGACATGCATCATGGATCGGAAATCTCTGCAGGTTGGATCGGAAAAATCCGATACGTAAATTATACTGGTATCGGAGGCCGATACAGATACCGGATCGACCCCATCCCTAGTTATAATATGCACTTGTTGTAGTAATGCAATTTCTTTCCCTTCCATCTACATTACTGAACTGTAACACATGTAAGACTTCATTTAGGACGTCTATGAAGGACATAATAAAAGCTTGTGAATTCAGAAGCAGCTTTTCATAGTTTGCATACCTCAGTAGAAGGGGGAGCACACGTATACCACAGCTTTCAAATTCACAACACTTTATTAATCCCAACGGGAAATTAAATGTTGTAACTTGTTATCCTCATTTCATTAGGAGATGTTATAGATACTGATTGCTGTAGGCAGGAAAGATCCCTTGTAAAGGTCTGTCCCATAGTGGCTCTGAAGAAACTGGCCAAAGATGCCGCCCGAGCAGTCCACCCAGACTCAGCTGACCTCTCGGTTCCTCCGGGCTGCACGACCGCCCAAATGCCAGGCTGAACTCCTCCCAGAGCGATGGCCACTCCTCCCAGCAGCCCATCGAGCTCCTTGTCATTGTGAACAGCTGACTGCAGGTGCTGGGGGATGATCCCAGTCTTTCTGCTGTCACGAGCTGTGTTTCCTTCCATTCCCAGGGTCTTGGTGGCCCGGCACTTGAGCACAGCCGGCAGGGAGATGGGGATGCATCCACAGCACCTCCTTTTCAACTCATTTGAGATTTGGAGCTTTACGTGAGATCTTATTTGAGCTTATTCAGCGCCACCCGGTTGTTTAAAACAAAAAAAAAACTTGTTGCCATGGTTACCCATCATAATAAATGTCCAAAAAATAAATAAAAAATGTTTAAGTAAAAATCCTTCCAGATGCACAGCATCCAATACCAGAGGAAACAATCGTCCAAAAAAAAGTAATTTACATCCAGAAAAAGAGGAATTAAAGTTTCCAAAAGGAACATCTCAGAATGAATGTAACAGAGCTACTCCAACATGCAGCCATCTCAAGCAGCGCAACTCTAGAAAGCCGATTTCAGAGCTGGAAATTTATTTTAGTTGTAAATTTTGCTTGGAATAATTTTTAAAAGCCTCATGTCTTCATGACAAACAGTATAATGACTTTGATGCAGATAATTTGCTGGAGGCTTGCATGTCATTCTGGCAATAATGGTTTTAAAAGAGCTCCAGGTCATAACAATGTAGCAAACAAAATGAGAAGTGTATGATCCAAGATGTCATTTAACCATGACCTGATCACATTTTTGCATGGCTGAAAGGGGAAAACATAAAGGACCCATCCCACAGCCTGAAAAAAAAAAACACTTCCAATTAACAATGCGGACGAGTCATGCTCAGGGTGCAGCGCCATGAAAAAGGAGGGGCAGAGGTTGCCACACACATGACAAATACACCAGGGGCCTCATGTACAAAGACTTGCGTAGATTTCTTACTGAAAAGTCACGTACGGACAAATCCAGAAAAGTGTCCACGCACAAAAAAATCCAGAATTATCAAACTGTGCGTACACCTGAATCCACGCACATTCCTTATGTACAACACAATTGACGTGGAACTGAGCGCACGTGAGACACCTCCCCTGACACGCCTTCATTTACATATGTTAAACAGATGCAAATTACTTCCTGCATGTGTGAAGGACATGTTTGTTTGATCCCTGCGCGATCAGAAATGATTTCTAGATTCAGGAAAATAATGAATTCAATATAATATGAGTGAGGACAAACATCCTAAGTAAGAATAGTAATAAAATGTGTTCATCATGCAAAGAACGAGTGATTGTGTGTCGGTATGCGCACCCTGCTGTGGTGCGCGAACCGGCTCATTCATTCATTCTGTGTGGAAATATTAACTTTGCGCACGAGTTTATTACCATAATTACTGTAAACACAGAGGAACTTACTTGGATGTTTGCTAGAACATAGATCTTTGTTTATGTAGATGATGTGAAGAAACGAGTCTGTGCGTCTTGGTGGAGACATTTCATGACATGATGTTGGCGTCTCCAGACGCTGCGCCCCGCAGCCCTGTGCGCAATCTGTCTGTGAAGCTTTTACTCTCCTACAAGTTATATAACAAGGTGTACTTTCACGTGTCATTTTGGGGGAATCTACAATAAACGCAGAAAATGAAACACCTCCAGCTGCCGTGTCGACACCGGTGAGGGTGCGCGCGCGCTCCAAAGCGCGACCACTCAGCCTTTGGAAACATATGGATGAGACCATTCTATTGGACATGATCCGGCTTTGTGTGGACTGGACTGCAGTCCCGATCGACCTGCAGCTCCCTCATAGCTCGGGAACAGTTTGACCGCTGCTTCTGTATGCACGCGTGATGCACGGCTCCCCAGAGCGCAGCAGCAGTGCCAAACTGAAAAATTATTATTTCTGAAAACGGCTGATAAGCCATATCCTAGATCGGAAAACTTATATCTGTTTCTAAATAAATGCTCTGCGTGTTACACTATTTATTATAACCTCCAGTAAGGCTGAATGAATCCGTTCCTGTTAAATTTATTTTTGGCACAACTTTGCGCGTGCTTTATTTCACTGCGTCATGTGGATGTAATACTTGTTAATCGTGTGTTTGGAGGGAATATTAATCATTTTCACATCATGAACAGTTAATAATAATAATAATAATAATAATAATAATAATTATGAATTCAATTTATAACGCACTTTTCATTAATGGAAATCTCAAAGTGCTACAAGGTGCAACATATTTGAATGTCAATAAGACAAATAATAAAACAATTAAAATCAACAACAGTATCAACTAAGATCAAAAGTAGAATCATGAGGAGTAAAGTATGCTCGGTTGAAAAGAAAGGTCTTCAAGCCGCTCTTAAAGTCAACCACAGATTGTGGGGCTTCAGTTTCACAGCGGCACCTGTAAGTGTCGCCAAAGGAAATATAACCACAGAAACGTGCGTACGCAAGCAGGGGAGCATCCGTGGATTTGTACGTGGAAGCGCAGGTATTCCCGTTCATATCAGATTTGATACATACGCCACTTTGCGTGGAAAGTGACGTGCGCAATGTTTTTGTGCGCACGCATGGTTGATACATGAGGCCCCAGGGCCGTGCTGCATGGGATTATGGTGCCCAAGCCAGAATAAAACCAAAGCATCTTTTGTATTTTAGGAAAAATCCTGAAATGCAAGATCCACTTTGGTTTACATTATCCAAAGACCTTGTTACTGAAAAAAAAAAAGAAAAAAAAAAGTGAATGATTAAGGGACATGTTAGATCCTGATGCCAAAACAAGGAGAAGGAACATGTAAACTGGTTTTCATGTGTTCCGTCTAAAGATATGTTGAGACAGTGCTGCTTAAACTGGACCAAAACCTAATTTTATCAAATAGATCACGATTAAAAGCCTAAAATAAAATGTTAAAAACTAAATGTTTGGTATAAAACAGATGACTGAAGAACACAACATTTTAGAAATGAATAGTATGTTTGGACAAAACTGGGTTTAACAACTGTTTGAAACCCATTTAGAGATTAAACACTTTCAAAGATGCAACAAACTCCTTACTGGTAGTGGTATGTTTAGATTTTGAAATGGTTAAATTAAATGCCCTAATTGCTAAAACCAATTCAACTCTGGAATTCTGTTAACTCAAAAGTTTCACCCAGGTTTTATTATCACAGTAAAAACGTTGAACAAAGTTTGTTCTGATCAGCTCTGCATAAATGCTCAAAAACAAAAGATAGATAAGAGCTGTTCATATTTTTATCTCAAGATGATTTTAGTAATTTATCTTTCTGCATGATCATAAATATTACCGTGACAAATGCATTTAAACATCTAGGTAAATATTAATCCACATTTGCTTAAATAAATAAATAAATAAATAAATAATCGTACTTCCCCCCACTGAATGGATTAAAGTGAAAAATGAAAAGACCAAATTTTGAATTTTTATTTTTTTTAAAGCATTTTTTACTTCTTTTTTTTTTACATTTCTTCAACTGAACTGTGTTATTTTTTTTATTTATAAATGTTAAGTTTGTTGAGCACATTTTCTGTGAAATATACCAATACACAGAACATATAGTTCACCATCTTTTTTACTGTTGTTAGTTTAGTTTATTTTAGTTATACTTTTTATACTCTTTTTTTTTATACTAGTATGCAAAAACTCAGGACAGTATTATGTTCATTAAATGTTTAATGTTTTAGTTTTAGAGTTGGTGTAAATTTTCATACTCTTATACCACTATGCAAAAAACTCAGGACAGTGTTAGTTTTACTATTTTATGCTTATGTCTATTATTATATGTTTCAGTGTTTCAATGTTTAGATGTTTACTGTTGCACCGAGGGACTGAGAGAAACGCAATTTCGGTCCTGTGTATGTCCTGTACAGTACATATTGCAGATCTGACAATAAAGTTGACTTTGACTTTGATATAAATAAAATGTGTCTATACCTAATTGAGGTTTTTATGCACACAAAAAAAGAGGGTCTCAGACCAACTACGGTACTCCAACAAATTAACCAGATATTCAAAGTAAACATCATTGCTTAGGTTTTACCCGTATTTACCCCCATAACAAACACGAGTGTTGTCACGGTGTTATGCACGAGTGTGTATTTCTGATCTGCATCATCCGTGTTATACTATTAGTGTGTTAAATAAACTGCAAAGCAACTCTGGAGAAATTATAGAAAACTCAAATACATAAGATTTAAGCCCCAATGACGTAACTCAAACACATTTCTCCTTCATCTGAAAGATCACTTAGAAAAGAAGCAACATTTAAAAAAGAAAAGCTGAAACATTTAAGTTAACAGAGTTTAAAAGTTAATTTTTGAAAATATCCATTTCAATCCATTTCAAAACATGGCAAGTCAACAATATAAAAAAATCTAAATGTAAAAAAGGAAACCTTTTGAGCAATCAACGCTCATGCTCAATACGGCAATCCAGGTAAAAAAAATCCAACAAAGTTCAGTCAGGTCATCTGGACGGTTTCTTATTTATTTGTTACATTTTTTTTGTCGAGACGTTTCATCCTTCATCCAAAGGACTTCTCCTCGGACTGATTAATTCCTTTGGATGAAGGACGAAACAAGCTCAATTAAAAAAAAGAAGACAAACAAACAAACAAACAAAAAGTCCAGATGAACAAACTTAACTTTTGAGCAATACAGGTAGTCCCCGACTTACGAGCGCCCTTACATACGAGGTCCCGGACTTACGAGCTGGCGAACGAGCAGTAAATTTGTAAAAAATACAGCACTTTTGTGTGGTTTTAGATGAAAGTGTGTTAGCTAACCATTTGGAAACACGTTTCTGAGCACGTTCATGACTTAGTATGAATGTTTTTGATGAAAAACGAGTGTTCGTAGTAGCGCTAGCTTAAATTTTCCGACTTACGACCGAAAATCCGGACTTACGAGAACACGTGTTTCATGTTCCGACGTACGAATTTTCGTCTTACGAGCGACTCGCTGGTACAGAACTCGCTCGTAAGTCGGGGACTACCTGTATTAAAACAAAAATGGTTTTCAACATTTTTCTTATCTTTTGAAGAAACCATAATTTGAACACCCTTAGTTTAATTCTGACCAGACCAACAGACTAACAGCTAATCATCCACCATCTTTTTTACTGTTGTTTTCTAAGCACTGTTGTTAGTTTTACACCACACAGTTGTGCAGGCAGAACAAAACAGGTACCGTATTTGCTGCTCTGAAGTGCTACAACCAGCTGCTGCTGCTGCTATCTGCTGTAGCAAAGATTCAAAGAGTTTGATGCAAATGACTAAGCACCGCAATGTGAAAGGTTTAATATGCAGCCATTATACAAGATACAAGATACAAGAGCTTTTATTAACATTGCACCAGTTCTCACCAATACAACGTGATTACAGTATATGAACTGCCATGAAACGTTGGAGAGCAGAGTCACTCCAGCAATCTGGTTTGGTCTTGGCTCTGTTCAGACTAGCTGTTAGCTTAGTTAGAGACAAAAGACAAAAAAGTAAGAAGCCAAACTTTTGTTGTTGTTGCTAATATTATAACTGAAACCAATAGTAAACATGTGTGAAGTAAGCCAGATGCCATTATTTTCCCTAAAATAAATGAAATAAAACTGTCGAGTACCGTACACAGATAATTACTTTGGAAAAATGTTTTGTAGAAATCAGTTTTTCTTAGCAAAAGCATGATTTGTGTGCATACAAAGGGTTAGAAATTCCGGTACAGTAGTCCCTCGCTACTTCGTGGTGCGACTTTCGCAGTTTTTCAGCGATTGTCAACTTTAAAGGTATTGTGACATGATGTTGGAAATTTGCATATTAGTCAGAACATATATATCTTATATCATTCAGCTCTGTTCGTTTTTGCAAAATAAATTACAAATATATTAAAATTTCATTCCAAGTTATGGTAATTTTTTCTCTGGGACACGCCCCTAAAGATCTGCGCATTTCCGCAAAACGTCATCGTGACGTGACAACGGGCAGAAGGCAGAGCCTTGCCCGTTTGTCTGGTGTTTTTTAACTGCTTGCCATACACATTCATTTCCTGAAGGATCGCCTCTTTTATTTGTGTAACTTGAAAAATGCCGTCACGTTGTAGCGCATTTGGGTGTTCTAATATCAGCAGTGAACAAGTGAGCCTTCACAAATTTCCAAAAGATGAGAAACTACGACAAGAATGGACAAGACAAGTGCAAAGAACGAGGGACCGATGGAATCGTATGTCTGCAGCGACCATTTTACTGCCGATTGTTTTCAGGAAAGACCTGGTATAAAAGAATCTTTAGGATTACCAGTAAGATTCAGATGACTTTTAAAACCGGATGCTATTCCTACTATTTTTAAAAGAAAATCTACAGAAGAAAGTCCCACAGCTACCACGTCAAAACAACGCAGGGACCATCGGAAGACTGTCCAGGAGATGAGTAAGTCTTTGTGTAAACATAATCGGAGGTGTGTAGTGTTTTAGATTATAAACTATATATTTTACGTGAGTTCATGTTGTTTTACTTTATACACTGTGAGTGTATAAAGCCAATTATCACGGCAGATTCTTTATGTTCGCTGCTAACAAGCTAGCCGAATCAGTAGCACACACACTTTTCTAATAATGTATTTTTAAATTATGTCTGCGCGATCAAGTAACATCAGTAAGTTTTTTTATTCATGGAGGGTTTATTAATGAGAGGTTTGGATGATTTACTGTCTTAAAATGATAGATCTCAGACGCGATCGGGCCTCTGTTAGCGTTAGCCCAAGAACAAAGAACCACAGGAGAAGCTAACCCCACATACCGGTATTATTTACATGCGCGTTGGAGCGTGCCTTCCCGTTGTCACGTCATGATGACGTTTTGCGGAAATGCGCAGATTTTTAGGGGCGTGTTCCAGAGAAAAAACTACCATAACTTGGAATGAAATTTTAATATATTTATAATTTATTTTGCAAAAACGAACAGAGCTGAATGATATAAGATATAAATGTTCTGACAAATATGCAAATTTCCAACATCATGTCACAATACCTTTAATACTACTCACGTGATTGGGATGGTATGAGATAGAAAGTTAACAAAAAAAATTCCAACTGATATTTTGTAGTTTTCTTTCAATAAGCCTTTACTGCAGCGTTTCTCAAATAGTGGGGCGCGCCCCCCTGGGGGGGCGCAGTGCGATGCCAGGGGGGGCCCGGGCTCTTGTGACCCAGTTTTGAATTTTCTTATTGCGCCGCGGAACTAAAATTCCTAGGCGTGTTTCAGCACGGCGCTATTATCTGTAGCACGCGTAGCATTAGCTTCTCGCTGCGTTGTCTTGTTTGGGAAAGTTATGGCTTCCTTGTTTAAAAAGACGAGCGCAAGTCCAAAGCTGTTGTTTCAGGACGTTGTTTCATGCAGACTGGTGCAGACATTCAGAGGCGCGGAGCGCTCCGCCACGAGAGAACAAACGAGATCTGCAGCTGCAACACGTTCTTTTTTTTTCAACACGTCTTGTTAACGGACTTGAAACAACTTCATCCCAATGTGAACGTCTCTTCAAAAAGCAAGAAAAGCAGCTTGTTGCTAACAGCAGCATTTAAACTTCCATCAGGTAAATCAGAACGGTCCAGATCACAGTCGCAGCTGTAGAAGTTTTAAAGCTCTGGGTTGATGTGCAGGCTTTAAAGTTCGTGAGCTCCGCCACAACATCCATCATGTCAACACTTCAGACTGTTTTGAAGCTCCGCTCCAGAACTGAAAGTAACAAAGTTCATCACTTTATGAAAAAAATAAAACTGATGTCAACAAGCCCTGGAGCTCTGATGATGATGATGACCGAGCGATTTAACCACCTCATAACAAACGTTCAAGAAGAGGTATTGTTGTCTTATTAATATTATCATCTATATAATTTTTTAATTTAAAGTTATAATCTTATTAACTCTTTCTTTTTTACCTCTTTGTGTTCTTCAGGGAAATCCACCACATCACCTCCAGTAGAAGTGTGTGACTGAACTCTGAACTTTTCCAGAGACACCCTGATGCATGCTGCTCAATAATCCAGGTAGAATAACCTAAAAAAGCTAAGTCTGGTCCTCTTCCAGGCACCTGTCCCACCTGGGGGAGCAGGTCCAAGAAGAAGTTGTGAGTAATGAGGACAAATTGCACTACTTTTACACTACTTTTTATATCTACACTACTGCTGATATATACTGTATATTCTTTTTACTAGCCTTATTGCATATGCCACTTTACCTCTGCACACCTGCTTCTGCAGGACTTGGTGGCTGCAGAAGAGGTCATGCAATCATGTGGATCATTTGTTCTGGAATAGGCACATCTAAAACATTCATTCATTCATTCATTCATTCAACCTTTATTTATACAGGCTAGCCTCGTTGAGTCACGGGGACTCATTTACAAGAGGGACCTGTCTCACTCACACCAAACAACCATCCACTCTCACACCTAGGGTCAATTTAGAGTCACCAATCAGCCTAACAAGCATGTTTTTTGGTCTGTGGGAGGAAACCGGAGTACCCGGAGGAAACCCACGCATGCACGGGGAGAACATGCAAACTCCACCCAGAAAGGCCCCGGACCGGGATTTGAACCGGCAACCTTCTCGCTGAGAGGCAGCAGCTCTACCAGTTGTGCCACCGTGCTGCCCATTCAGAGCAGGGAGGCCTGAGGACTTGAATTGAGAATCACAATTTTATATACAAATTATACTACAGTGGACGTATAATAAACCTTTTTCTTTTTAACCCTCTTTTGGTATGTGCGAGGTTATTACAGCCACCGTATTTATAGTCGCAGCGGAGAGTAGGGGGGCGCGGACCGGATTCTTCTTCCTGTGGGGGGGCTTAACAGAAAATAATTGAGAAGCACTGCTTTACTGTAACGCCAGTCAAAAGAACTACACTACCCAGAAGCCAACAGTGCTTCCAGCCACTGCTTTCTGCCAAAATGGAGAGAAGGTTTAGCAATGCAAAGTCAGAAGCAACATCTTTCTATGAAGCTCACAGAACTGGCAGGATAGTCTCAAATAATCCTGAAGCTCAATTATCCACATGCACATCAACCTGGACGCGGCGGTGTGCTTCGTCGCTGCAGGGTAGGTCTGCCGAACCAGAACCGAGCTGTTGTTCTGCAGAGCTTTTCAGTACTGTACAGTACATATACCAGTACGTAAGTTGTTAAAATGACAGGTTTACGAGATTAGAACATTGCAAGAGTGTGGGAAGGGTTTATAAAGCTTTAATATTTGTATTGGATCGTTTTTATTTATGATATGCAATGTTTTTATGTTTTTCGTGTTGTACTTCATTGTCTGTGTTGCCTGTTGCGTGTTTGTTTGTATTGGATCGTTTTTATTTATGATCTGCAATGTTTTTATGTTTTTCGTGTTGTACTTCATTGTCTGTGTTGCCTGTTGCGTGTTTGTTTGTCCAGCACTTTGGTGTGGACTTGTTCCTGTTGAAAGTGCTTTATAAATAAAATGGTATTGTATGGTAATATATATATAAATATTAAAATAAATATAGCCTTCCTACTTGGCGGTTTTTCACTTATTGCGGTGGTGTGTGGAACATAGCCCCCGCAATCATCAAGGGACTACTGTAACTGAAAGTACCATAATAGTAATCATGTGCGTAGTACTTTGTTTGCCAGATGCCATAATTTTCCAAAAACAAACAAACTCTGTCCAGTACTCAGATACATTACTTTACCAAAAGCATATTTTGTGTGCATTCAAAGGTACACAAAATATATATTTTTAGCAAAATATCCACCTTAAGAATGGACAGAGACTCAAACCATCACAAAGCTGCCGTCAGAAATAAGCAGCGCCTGGCAAACATAGTTTATCTGACTGCGTAGGCTTACCAGAAGTGAAGTGATCAACCACCTCACTAAGATATGATTAGTGCGATAAAGGGACCTCTCTTGTCAAAATAAGCACGATGAGATAAACCGTATCCACTTCAACCCAGTTTATAAAACAGCAAACTCTCATGACCTGGGGCCTTATGATTTGCTTGGGTAAGGTT
>JBBPBX010053188.1:0-13202 GCA_038048925.1 Garcialebias charrua | reverse complement strand
TCTCACTGAGATATGATTAGTGTGATAAAGGGACAGCTGTTTTGACAAAATAAATTGATGAAATAAACCGTTCCCACTTCAGCTGAAGCCTCCAGTAAACTCAGGTGTACTTCAGTCCGCGGAGGTCTGCGCGTACCGGATTAGAGTCAAAGTGGACGCCCACAGGTACGGTGGCCGACAGGTGCAAACGCGCAGCAAACACATGTATGATGCAAACTCAAAAACAAGCAAACACAAAAACAAGTGCAAACACAAAAAACAAATGCAAACACAAATAACACATGCAAACACAAATAACATCAAACACAAATGACACATGCAAACACAAATGACACATGCAAACACAAAAAACAAATGCAAACGCAAAAAAAACCAAATGCAAACACAAAACAAATGCAAACGCAAAAAAACAAATGCAAACACAAAACAAATGCAAACGCAAAAAACAAATGCAAACGCAAAAAACAAATGCAAACACAAATGGCACATGCAAACACAAATGACACATGCAAACACAAAAAACAAATGCAAACACAAAACAAATGCGAACACAAAAAACAAATGCAAACACAAAAACAAATGCAAACACAAAACAAATGCAAACACAAAAAACAAATGCAAACACAAAACAAATGCAAACACAAATAACACATGCAACAGAAATATGCTGCAAACAGTGAAAGCAGCTACAAACTTGCTCAACAAAAATGGAAGTGCTCCAGACCACTAGGGGCAGTCAAACAAAGAGGCCTTAACGCAGCGTATCTGTACTTCTGGGTCGATTCTCCCTCAGGAGATCTGAAACTTCACGGAATTTCATTCATTCAACCTTTATTTATAGAGGTTAAATTACAAGATATAGCGCAAGGTAAGGTTAATAAAATCTGTATTTACGTGTTCGTTAGTTGTGGTAACGTTATCCATCATTGCAGCAACTTCAGCCACAGTAGCTAACGCTGCCTGTCAGTGCTGTAATGCTTAGAGTGTCACTGACAGGATTGTTTTACTATGCATAAAATTGCTCAAAATATATATCTTTTATCATTTAAATGTGTTCGTTTTTGCAAACAAAATGATAAATCCATTTAATTTTGCTTTAAAGGTGATTTTAAACTTCGCGCCGTGTTTATTCACGGGAAATACGATTACACGCGAATGCAACATCTGTGACGTAAAATCGGGCAGAGGGCTACGTCTCTTTAATAGCTGACAATTTATAACCCGACAAATTTAGAAATCTAAGTTAAGATTTGAGCTATTTGTCTTCAGTTTGGGAAGCAGAAAGTTAGATGAACAAGAAACAGCAGGATCTAATTTAGGTCTGCACCCGTATTTAATTGAGTCTTACCTTTCCAGGAAGTGAGGGATCTCCGAGGGGGGGCAGCTTTGTTTATTTCATACTTGACGAAGTATTTCATCTTTTGGGAAAGTGAAAAGGCTCACTTGTTCACGGATGATATTAGAACACCCAAATGCGACACAACGTAACGGCATTTTTCAAGTAAAAAAAAAACAAACTGCGATCTCAAGGCGAGCTCCAGACACACGCAAACTGCCTCTGCCCGATTTTACGTCACAGATGTTGCATTTGCGTGTAATCGGATTTCCCGTGAATAAACACGGCGCGACGTTTAAAATCACTTTTAAAGCAAAATTAAATATATTTATAAGTTTGTTTGCAAAAAAGAACATAGCTGAATGATAAAAGATACTGTATATATTTTGAGCAATTTTATGCATAGTAAAAAAAAATCATGTCAGTGACGCTTTAAACGTTTACTTTCTATATTTATAATTACGTTAATAATGTTTATGTTTCTATATTTTATGCACCGTTATGCCGAAGCAAATTCCTAGTCTGTGAATCCTGTTCATTGACAATGGCAATAATAAACTGAATCTGAATCTGAATAAAAACAGTATTCATGTGTTAGTTGGCTGTGGTAACATTATTCATCATTATCAATTTACTATTCTGTAACTGTGTAAGGAAACAGCCTCCGACTGGACATAGTGCTGGACAATAATTCAATAACGATAAATATCGCGATATACTTTTATCCACTAACGATGATATGAAGTTTAAGCATATTTTCGATATTTCGATAGGATTTTACAACTTTTCACTGACGTTTTTCTTTTTCTGTTCGGGTTGAAGCGGCTGCTTCAACAACCCGCCCGGGCAGAAAAAGCTGTGACACCCTCCGAGCATGACTGCAGGAGGGTCTGGAGATTACCTGGTGGGCTGCAGGGCCAGCGCTCCCTGTATTATTATTTTTTTTTACTTTTTATTAACATAAAAACAGAACACAGCTGCAGCTTACTACCAGCTCTCATTTTATTGTTTTGTTTTTTTGGTGACCAGTCAATAATCCAGTAGGCGTGTCAGTAAATGACCAATCAGCAAACTCAATAACCGTGTTTCCATCTATTTTCATTTCGAATTTTGAGCTAATATTTGAAATCTCGCAAATATGTAAATGCAAATTAATGCGGATCAGAATTGTTTCCATCTACTGGCTCGAAGCGCTTCTACCAAGCCACGCACAACGTCATTACGTCAGACATCAGCGTCATTACGTCAGACGTCAGCACTGCGCATGTCTACAGTAAACAGGAAGTAGCGGTTGAAAACAGAACCCGGCCACACATCTCGTCAAAATGGAGAGAATATTTCAGGTACGTGTTGCTATCGGGCAAGTTGTATTTATTCTGTCATGCCAACTAGTTTTAGCGATGTTACATGTTGTCCGGAGCGGAAACAGCTGAACGTCACGTGACGTGAATGTTCGCTACGGCAGAACTGAGTCGGCAAATCTGTTTCCATCTGTCGTTTTGCGCATCTGCTCATTTTCGAAGATCCCAAAAACCACCTCAAGCGAGCGTATAAACTTTTTGGCGAATTTGAGGAAGTAACTTCGCATTTTGCCGTTTCCATTAAGCTTTTCTGCTGCGATACTTCAAAATGCGCACCTAGAATCCTTGATGGAAACACGGCTAGTGTCTCCCGAAGGTAAACGCCCCTTGCCTGCAGAGCTGACTGCAGCCCATCAGGGTGGACGCTTGAGTATGAAGTCTCAATTCTCTGCGGACAGGGCGCAGCAGTTTCCGCCCGGACTGAGGACCGCCATAGTCTGTGCAAGCCTTAAGTATAATAAGGATGATGGTTTCATACAACTACTGACACCCCGTGTAATCACCCACCTCCCTGAGATATGATTAGTGCGATAAGGGACCGCTATTTTGACTAAATAAATTGATGAGATAAACCATCCCCACTTCAGCCCAGTTTGAAAAACAAAAGCACAAACTCTCATGACATCGTGTCTTATGGTTGGATAAGGTTGATGGCTTCACAAAACTACTGACACCCCCCCCACCCCACAGAGATATGATTAGCGCGATAAAGGGACCTCTGTCTTGACAAAATAAACAACAAGATAAACTGTTCCCACTTCACCCCAGTTCGTAAGACAAATGTAGCAAACTCTCATGACCTGATGCCTCATGGTTTGGTTGGGTAAGGTTGATGGCTTCCCAAATCTATCCCCCCCTCTCCCCTGCGATCAACCATCCCACTGAGATATGATTAGTGTGATAAACCTGTTTTGACCAAATAAATTAACAAGAAACAGTCCCACTTCAACCCAGTTTGTAAAACAAATGCAGCAAACTCTCATGACCTGGGGCCTTAAGCCCCCAGTATACTCCCGCGTACGTCCATACGCAGAGGTACGTCCATACGCAGAGGTACGTCCATATGCAGAGGTACGTCCATACGCAGAGGTACGTCCATACGCAGAGGTACGTCCATACGCAGAGGTACGTCCATACGCAGAGGTACGTCCATACGCAGAGGTACAAGCGTATGGGCATGTACGCGCAAAGCTCAATTTTTACGACCGCATACGCAAATGCGGTGTCGCACAATAAACTGCCCGGCGCCGGACTGTTTTGTATGTGACACCAATGTATTAAATTCCCCTTCTTCATCCTTGATCTGGCCTTTTCTTTTGTTTTTTTGCCAAAACGCAGTGATCTCTTCCTCCTCCGTTGACTCCATGACTGAAATTATGAGAAATGAACGAATTGGTCATGAGCGAACTAAACTCAGGTCCAGCGTGGCTGCGGGAGGTTCTGGACATTTCCTGGTGTGCTGGTCTGATGTGTGGGCAGCAGGACCAGCGCTCCCTGTTTTTTTTCCTTCATCTTTTATAACTTTTTATTAACAATATATAAACACAGAACACCGCTGCGGCTGCAAGCGCTTTTTTTTCCTTCTCGACCTGTCAATCAATTCAGTAGGCGTGTCAGCAAATGACCAATCGGCGACCTCAATTTGTCCCGTAGGTGAACGCTCCTCGTCTGTGGAGCTGCGCTGCAGCTGCTCAGGGTGGATACTCAAGTATGATGTCTGAATCTTCTGCATACAGTACGCGTTAACGGACGTATATGGAGTATACTGGGGGCTTTATGGTTTGGTTGGGTAAGGTTGATGACAAACACTCCACACCCCCGTGATCACCCACCTCTTTCACTGAGATGTGATTAGTGTGATAAAGGGACCCCTGTCTTGACAAGATAAACGTGACCAGATAAACCGTCCCCACTTCATCCCATAAAACAAAAGCAGCAAACTCTCCTGACCTGGTGCTTTATGGTTCGGTTGGGTAAGGTTGATGGCTTCACAAAACTACCGACCCCCCCTCCCCTTCCTACAGCTTTCTAACAGCGCATAACTTTCTGACTATCAGCTCTACATTCCACATTCTTCTTCTTCGAGAACAACAACCCTGCCCCGAGGTGCTTTTATCCACCGAACAAACCAAACTGTCCGCAAAACAGACAGCACGGCTGCAGCCGCGACCTCCAAGTCCAACATGTCAGCAGAACGTACAGCCCGAGCAGCCTTCTTACTGCGGTGTGCCGTCCACGCACGCCACTAACACAGCCAACACAGGATGCTGAGTGTGTGTCGAGAAGGGGAAGGGACAACAAGGGTGAGGCAACCAACTCGATCATGAGGATCATATGAGGAGCGCTGGCCTCGAATTACCCCGCAGGCCACAATCTGTTGTCCATACAGTAATCAATGAAACATGTCACACTGATCAGTTGACTTAGTCATTTTAATGACCTGTATTAATTTGTTTGACCCTTCACTATTTAGGTCACATACTCGTACGACAACAATAAAACATTGACGGCAGTAAAATAAAGCGGAGAACTACGGTGACCTCACTTAGATCACAACAGTTTCTGCGTATAGGTTTAAGCGCCGAGTTGAAGGATCGAGTTGATCCAAGACAACTTTTAAAGGTAAAAAAAAAAGGTGTTTTTCCACAGCAGGCAGAGCGACTGAACACTTCTCTCTGGGTGTGACCCACCAAAATAACATCTTGTAATCTTCATATTAAAGGCTTTGGCAACCTGTGACTCAAGGAGAAAAAAAAAACAAGACGGATTTTATTTATACATTACCTCAATCACAAACAGGAGCTTGAAAACAGGTCGAGGCTATCCACGCTCATTTATCCTGCCTAACAGGAACCAAACTGTTGTTTCAAAACTACTTTCTTGACCAACCTAAATGTTATTCGGCAAACGACGACTTCTTGTTTTCTTTGCCGAAACAAACAATTCCACCGCTGTTTTATAGCAAAACAACTATTCCAAGACCACAAATGACCCAACGAGAGTGTGTTACTTTATTTAAATGGTGTTTTAAAGAAGCGCAAAGGAATAACTGAGAACCAGCAGCCAGTCCTGACAACATTACTGGCATTCCAGTGCCCCCCATTATCTCCATGCCTCTTGATTCTTCCACCAACACTGATCACCTTGGGGATTCACACCTGAGCACAATGAGCTTACAGGAGCTCTATATTCAAATGTACAACCAAGGGCCCTGCAGTTTCAGGTCACTGTAACGTCACACCCACAGCAGTTCAACACAGAAGACCCCCCACAGCGTCAAGAAATGACGTCTGAAGACCTAGACCCGCATCGTGCGGGGTGTGCACACCGGCCAATCCTGTTAAATCACTTTAATTGGCCCCTACCTAAGAGCACGGAGGCTTAACCTACATATAAACAATGCGGGTTACACCAATTCAGCAGCCGTGGGATCTTTTTTTATATTTGGTGGTGGGTTGCGCAAAAACGCGATGCGTAAAATGCGCGTCTTTCACCCCAAAAACGTGCTCTGTGCGCGTTTCACTTCTTCTTCTCGGTGTTTTTGCTCCGAACGTTGCTTTTTAAAGGGGGTTTCAGTTGTTTGTGGCTCGTGCGCCAAAATAAACGCGGCGCTATTCGCAAACGGTTGCGCTTTTATTTTTACCCCAGCGTCAACGCGCCCCCCCCACATGTTTCCCAGCTCGCCCAGCAGCAGCAGCCCTGGTGAAGGAGGCACGAGCCTGGGTTTTGTTGTTGGCACGTCGTGGACACGAAGGAAAACGCGACTCGTTGTGCAGCAGCTGAACAGCAGATCCGACCACACGGGCACGACCGCGGCTCCGCTGCGTGTTTTAATCCACGCCAAAGAGAAGGAACGCGTTTGAAATACCTGATCACATCGGTAGGGTCGTTCTCAGGCGCTCTCCACCAGCCTGCTCATCTCACAGCCTTCGGGACGCCATGTTGCAAAGCTTATGACGTGAGGCTTCCTCACCCCTGACCCACATTTGAATAGGAGCCAACCCAGAGCGCAGCAGCAAACACACACACACAGAGAAAACAGCCCACTGTGGAGAAAACAGCCCACTGTGGAGAAAACAGCCCACTGTGGGAGGGTTTGGCCACTTTGCTCAAACCAGAACCCCCTGGCAGGTTTACCTGCAAGATGGCAGGGAGGGGTTGTTGCTTTTTAAATCCAGATTCCTGGCGATTTCCTCTAAAAGCCACGAGCTGGATGCAACAAAACAATGGATAAGTCCAGTTTCACCTGCAATATGAGCCTTTTTTTTAAAATTCAACCTTTATTTAGTCAGGTTAATCTCACTGAGCCTCGAGGACTCATTTACAAGAGATACCTGTCTGCAAACTAAAGAATGACGACAGCAACAGTAGAATTTCCTTAAACAATCAACAATAGACAAACATAAGAGAGAAATGCAGATGTTTTTTTTAACAAGTTAAAACAAAGATATCAAAGTAGCAAAACAGACAGATTACAGGTAGTCCCCGACTTACGAGCGAGTGCCGTTACTACGACTATCTCGTAAGACGAAAATTCGTGTGTCGAAACACGTGTCGCTCGTAAGATCCGAATTTTCGGTCGTAAGTCGGAAAATTTATAATAGCGCTACTATGAACACTCGTTTTTAACACAAACGAACATACTAGTTCAGAAACATGCTCAGAAACTTGTTTACAAATGGTTAGCTAACACACTTTCATCTAAAAACACATAAAAGGGCTGTATTTTCTGTATGTTCTGTACAACTTTCCTGTTCGTTATTCAGCTCGTAAGTCCGGAACCTCGTATGTCGATGTGCTCGTAAGTCCGGATTTTTGGTCGTAAGTCGGAACATTTATGCTAGCGCTACTACGAACACTCGTTTTTCAACCCAAACGTACATACTAGTTCATAAACATGCTCAGAAACTTGTTTACAAATGGTTAGCTAACACACTTTCATCTAAAAACACATACCAGTGCTGTATTTTCTGTATGTTCTTTACAAATTTACTGTTCGTTAGTCAGCTCGTAAGTCGGGGACTACCTGTATAAGGTAGATGTAGAAAATCTGTCGCTTTCAACACCAGCTGATCTATGTTTGGTTGTTTTATTTATGATCTGCGATGTTCCTATGTCTATTTTTCTATACTTCATTGTTGTGTGTTGCCCGCTGTGTTGTTGTTGTTTGTTTGCTTGTACCGGTACAGCGCTGTGGTTTGGCCTTGTCGCTGTTTAAAGTGGTCTATAAATAAAGTGGTATGATATGGTATGGTAAAATCAAAAACTACTTTGCCTACTTTGTTATAAAGCTGCCTACTTATAATTAAACCTACCTACCTAGCTATAAAGCCTACGTTACTTTGTTATAAAGGGCTCAAGAAGACAGGTGAAACAAAATATATTAAAACATCCTGAACTTAGAAGCAAAACAAGCACAGTTCTCACATCGATGTGTTTTTATATCTAAAACTTCTTAGACAAAATCTGTGAACTCTGCGCTTGTTTACTGAAGGATTTTATAACTTTTAATAACATTTTATATCTTTTTACAAGTCTTTTTTACAAACTTTTGAAAGGTTACTGTAACTACATTTGTATAAATGTATCGTAGTTACAGTGACCTTTCAAAAGTTTGTAAAAAGACTTGTAAAAAGATATAAAATGTTATTAAAAGTTTTAAATCCTTAATTACCTACAAAAACAGCCCAAGTGACTCAAAAGAGGCCAACGACAGGCAACGTCCATGTTGATGGATTAGAATGCATTGACTCAGATTTGTTTTAAAAAAAAGTGTTTTATTTACATTGAGCGTGCACCCGCATGTATGTGTCGAAATATCTGGAAACCTACAGGAGGAAAGTGTTTGGCACACCTGAGACAACTTTTTTCAAAAGATATACACGACCCGTCCTAAAAAGGTGGTCAAAGAAGTTTCTTTGCTACGTTTGAAGGGTCACTGGTGAAGGTGACTGGTTTGGGCGCAGTTCTGCTAATCCGCTAAGAGCTGAACTGGTTTTCCGTTTAGCGGATTAGCGTTGTCACTAACTTTGGATGCCGTTAGCAAAATTAGCTTCCGCTAAATTAGGTTTTGCCAACTTTAAGTCCACTAACGACGGAGGGGTGGCGCGGAGGTTAGAGAAGGTGGGCTTATGATCGGAAGGTTGTCAGTTCAACTCCCCGAACTGGTGGGAAAGGTGAAACACCTGCCTCTACCCTCATTTGCCCCACTTTTGGCCTTTGAGCAAGGTCCTTAACCCCCACCATCTGCTCCCTCGGGCGCCCTATAGCAGCTCCCTGCTCCACACAGAGGGCTGTGGTAGCTCTGAGGCCTGTGGTTGCATCAGGAAGGCGTCCAGCGTAGAACCAACTGCCAAATCCTCGTTCACTGTGACCCCCGAGGAAGGGAGCAGCCGAAGGAAGGAAAAAATGTCAGCTATCAAAATTTACAAGCTTGTTCCTGTCTGTTGTGGGCGTGGCTACGTGTCCACGTGACAAGACGTGATTGGTCAACGCAGCTTCAACTGGAAGGAGACGAAGACGTGCGACTGAGTGACACTAGTCTTAGTGGTTTAGCCTAGCGTTAGCTTCCACAATTTTTAAAAATCTTATTTCATATATGTAATTGTTTTGTATTTTACTTTAAAATGAATAAATTTATAAATAAACAAATCTGTTTAGTGGTTTAGTGTCAGCGAAGCTAACATTTTGATTAGCTGTGCCCACCACTGTTGATTTGAATGTACCGGTAAATTATGCCCATTCCATTTTCTCTTTTAATGAATTTACACATACAGTCACATCATCTGAGGCCAACCTGTATAAATAAAGGTTGAATGAATGAAAAATTGGTGATTAAACCAACAGCAATGTTTTGAAAACACTTTTAGCCAAATTTTATGAACTTTTACCCAAAAGTCTACCTTTTAGTCAGGGTCACTAAAGGTTTGTGCTTCTTTTTATTGTGAAATTGGAATAAAAGTAGAGAGCGTGGTTAATTATAGATGAAAAACACATTATGTATTCAATACTGCTTACGGTAATTTAAGAAGATTTCCTGTTGATTCTAAAACTCCTCATCAACCTCTCACATTCCCACATCAGGAATCAGGATACACTTTTTAAATTGTAGACACTGTCTGCACAGAATGGCTTTGAGGGCCACAAATAGTCCACAGGCCACATTTTGGACACCCCATTCATGCACTTTTTAAAAGACCTTTTTAATAATTTTAGGATTTGTGTGCAATTCGTTTTGATTGTCACAGCTTCTTTTATTTTTAAACGTTGAAGTTTTTCTATATATTACCACAAGTCGTCTATATAAAGTGTTTTGAACGTTTTCATTTATATGTACACTGAAAATTTTACTATCTTTTTATTTAGTTCAGTGTCTGCACCTTTTGCAGTCTGCAGTGTGTTTCTGAAAGCTCAGTCCTGGTGGTAAATACTGTGTGTTTTCACATCATGCAGCAGTCTCTGTGAAACGGGTTTGATTGTTAAAGTCTTAAACCTTAATTAGGAGATTTATTGTTCTAATGCATGAGCTTTCTGGATTTTTTTCCTGTTTGATTCATGCAGAAAATGTGGGTCTTGTCAGGGAATTAGTCTTTGTTGTTGTTTAATGTGTACACTCTGACCAAGAAAGTCTCTAACCTGCCTTTTATTTTATTTATTTATTTATTTTTGACAAGAGAGGAAAATGTTGGGGTTCAGAGACTGGGCACCAGATGTGCGGAAGTGGGGCCATTACAGGCTCCTCCTCTTTGGACAGAAGCCCCACCCCCCTCCTCAGCCTAAAGAAATCTGGAGAAGGCCTCACTGATGGATCTCAATCCCCCCATGCAATTAACTAAAATGTTAATTAGCACTCTTGTCTTAAAACAACGGCTTCTTCTAAATTATACTTTCTCCAGGAGAAGCTGAAGATGAACCAGAATAAATAAAAAGCACAACCCTCCAGTTTTGTCCTGGGGCAGATTGTTCACCCAGCGTGTCAAAGCTCTCCACTGCCCCCGTGTGGTTCATACTGGAACTGCACCAGATCTTCTGCATGTTTGTCAACCCCTCAGGTGGACTTCCACAGAAACTACAGACAGGACCTGCATTCATGTTTAACATCACTGCACGTTAAGAGGAACCTCTGCAAATACAGACCTACAAAGGATTTTCTTTTAAACAATTTAAATGATTTCATGATTATTAACAGTTGTAATATGACCAATTACATGTTTGTTGATGCTCCAAAGTTCTAAAAATTCAAATAAGAACATTTGAGGATCCAAACAATGGTGACACTTTAACATCAATCCAGATGTTGAACTAAGTCAGAGATCTATGTTTAGAATGTACACATTTTATTATGAGGCAACCTTTAAAATCAGACAAAAAGACAATTTGTATACATTTTTTAAACCCCATGATGAACAAACAGGACATTATTTTTCTTAAGAGACAGGAGGAGAAAAAATCAAATAAAAATCTTGTCTTGTAAGTTTTGAATTGTGATTAGGTAAATAACTCATTAAACTATAAAACCAACAATGATGTTCAAATCAAGACATTTTAAAGTTTGCATGTACTGTAGTCAGATCACAAAAGTAATAAATAAAAAACAACAATAATATTAAATTAATAAATAAATTAAGCCTGCTCAAAACATTTGAGTTAATTCTGGAAAGTTATGATTTGTGCACAGCTTGTTTGTAAAATGGATCCATAAAAGGGCTGTTTACACTATTTTATTGTATTTACAAAATTTACGAGTAAAGTTTGCAGATAAAATGTGTTGTTTACGACTACGTACCTGCATTTCAGCATTTCATACCTGGATAACTACAGCATTTGTTCAGGATTATTTTTATTCAGTTTGATTTATACTTTGTATCAATTTAAAAATGAAGTAGTCTGACGTATTTGTTCAGAATTGTACAAGTGTAGTTCTTTTACACTCTCTTGAATGTGCTAAAATTACAAGAGCTGAAAACAATAATTGCTAAAATGAAAAACGCTAAAGGGTTTTATATAAGACACAATAAATAAATCTACTAAAAGCATCTTTATTTAAATATTCAAGCAGCCAAAAATAGTACAGGAGATGAAAGACTTGGAAAAATTCAAATAATTCCAGAGGTCGGTATAGGCAGATCATCTGGTTATACTAAGTATATAATTAGTAATCATTAGTACATTGAACGGAAGATTATAAATATGACAGAATATACGGTACTGAATTAGAAACAAAAATATATAACCTTGATGATCTGTTTGATCCGGGATTCTTTCCTCTTATAGAAGAATGCGACTATTATAGTGAAAAGCAATTTAATGATACTACTGAAACAAAAACTGGTTTATCAATAATTCATTTTAATAGTAGGAGTATTAATGCAAATTTTTCCAAGATAACTGATTACTTAATGCAGTTAAATAGAACTTTCTCTATATTAGCTATGACAGAAACGTGGCTAAATAATTACAACATGGATAATGTACAAATTGAAGGTTACGAATTATATATGATGAATAGAGATAGTAAAAGAGGTGATTGTGTAGCGCTATTTGTGAATAAAACAATCAAATGTGAACTACGCAAGGATATGTCAATAATTGAAGATAATATAATTGAGATGATAACAATTGAAGTGTTAAATAATGACAGAAATATTATAGTTAGTTGCGTATACCGACCACCAGGTTTTAATATTGATTTATTTACAGATAAAATTGTAGAAATACTAAATAAAAGTTGTCATAAAACAATTTTTTATGTGGTGACTTTAATATTGATTTGGGGAGAAGTACTGACTCCAATAATGTTAGTACATTTTTGGACTCTATGCAAACTTTAAATCTTTACCCATCAATATTGAAGCCAACAAGGATCACAACCCATAGCGCAACTATAATTGATAATATTTTCACAAATACGACTAATGGGGATGTGTTTTCAGGCATTCTAACTAACGACATTAGTGATCATTTACCAATATTCACAATATATAAATCAAACTATTACAAAAACAATTACTAACAAAAAATAAGAATAATTAATACATCAAAAAAGGCATTAGATAAATTAAAAGATGACTTAACTAAACAAAATTGGGATTGTGTTTATGTTGACGACGTAACTAAATCATATGAAGCATTTATGAATATTTTGGAAACCTTATACAATAAAAACTGTGTTTTAAAAACTCACACTAAAATAAATCATCCAGATAAAAATGGATGACTAAAGGGTTGAAAAATGCATGTTAAAAAAACAAAACAATTTGTACTCATGTTTCTTAAAATGTAGAACAAAAGAAAATGAAGATAAGTACAAAAGATACAAAAATAAATTGATTGGGATTATAAGAAAACACAAGAAAGAATATTATAGTGAATTGTTGAACAAATCCAATGGGGATGTGAGGGCAACATGGAATGTCGTGAATGGTGTGATAAATAAACATAAGGCCAAAACTAGTAGTTCACAGAACTTTATCATGAATAATATAGAAACAAATGATCAAAATGAA
>JBBPBX010053187.1:5096-23933 GCA_038048925.1 Garcialebias charrua | reverse complement strand
CCAACATGATATTCTATCACAGTAAAGTCATGGAGTTGGTAAATGCAGATAATACATGTACTTTGTATGCTGCTGTGTCAAACTGACCTCCTAGTGGTGAGACTGCAGGTATCAGATGTGTAAATGAGACAGAAAATGTATCTTGACAGTCACAGTTGGTAAGAATCAAAGGTTCCCAAAGAAAACCCTTGAGATTCTATAGGAAATGCTTGGGGTCATTTTTGACCCCACTCATGAAAAACTGGGGTAGTGACACAAAAACTGCAATTTCTGAAAATGTATAAAAACATTTAAAAAAATTCAAATGGCTTGAAGTCACAAACATGTTTTATGAGGAATACCTGGAATATGGAAGAGTAAAAACTTTTAATTTCAGAGTTTTTGAAGAATAACAACCCTCGGGGTCATTTTTGACCCCACTTATGCATCCAAGGGTTAAGCTAATGCAAAACATATAGATTTAGATCCAAAACAGTGATATTAAATCAACAAGTAGGGCTCTGTGAACAGGTTCTGAACAAACCTGTTAAAGATACAGTCCCATAGCAAAAAAACTAAAGAGATCAAACGTTTACATAAATGAACATCTAACCAAAACAAATGGAAATATTGCACGTGAGGCAAGGTGGTTAAAACAAAGAGAAAAAAATTGCATCAACATGGACAAGAAATGGAATCATCTTTATCAAAACACATGACGAGTCTCAGGCTAAAATGATAAAAGAACTGAAGGATCTGGAAAAACTTGGATGAACTCAGGAGATGACAAATTACAAATCAATGAAACAACTCACACACAAAATGGACATAATATACAGTCAAATGAACAAATACATTAGAATATGACAACATACGAAGACTCAGAACTTAAAATATATAATGTTGAAGATGTGATTGATACAAAAAATTCCCATAATAAAAGATAGCGAATATTATAATGAAAAGCAGTTTAATGACATCATTATGACAAATAGAAATCTCTCTATTATTCACTTCAATAGTAGAATTAAATGCAAATGTATCCAAGATAACAGATTACTTAAAACAATTAAACAGAAATTTTACTTTAATAGCACTGTCAGAGACGTGGCTCAATGATGAAAACACAAATAATATTCACATCAAAGGGTATGAATTATATCATATGAACAGAAATAATAAAAGGGGTGGTGGAGTCGCTATATTTGTTAATAATGAAATAAAATGTAAATTAAATAGCGAAATGTCAATAATTGTTCATAATATTATGGAAATTAAAACAATAGAAATAATAAACAAGAATGATAAAAACATAATTAAAACCATAAAACCACTTTATTTATAAAGCACTTTAAACAGCAGGGCTCACCAAAGTGCTGTACAGGGACAGGCAGACCAAGTAAACAGCAACAAACTACATAACGGGAAACCGACTATAGAAACAAAACAAAAAACAATAGTGGAGAACAACGACAGCAATATGACCAACACAGTGTGATGCACACAGGCTCAGCACAGATCACACGGTGTCAAAAGCCAGGGAATAATAGTGTGTTTTTAAGCAAGATTTAAAAACTGAGGAAGGGGGCCTGTCTGACGAGCGGCAACTCGTTCCACAGTCTTGGGCCTGCAACAGAGAAGGTCCTGTCACCTCTGCACTTGAGATGGGTTCCTGGAACTGTGAGGAGCAACTGGTCTGCTGACCTGAGAGACGTGGTGGGACATACGGCTGCAGCAGATCAGTAAGATATGAGGGGGCAGATGATTTATAGACATACAAAAGCATTGTGAATTGGATTCGAAGGTGAACTGGAAGCCAGTGCAGGGAGGCCAAAACAGGTCTAATGTGCTCTCTTTTGCCTGTGCTGGTTAAAAATCGGGCTGCTGCATTCTGGACCAGTTGAAGTCTAGCAATGGAGGTCTGGCTGATACCAAAAAAGAGCGAGTTGCAATAGTCGAGCCTGGATTTAAAGGTCCACCGACATGATTTTTTTTACTATTCATAAAATTGCTCAAAATATATATATATTATCATTTAAATATGTTCCTTTATGCAAACAAAATGATAAATCACTTTAATTTTGCTTTAAAAGTGATTTTGAACTTCAAGCCGTGTTTAATCATGGGAAATCTGATTACACCCGAACGCACCATCTGTGATGTCACACCGGGCAGAGCTCTGGGCTTGTCACAGTGCGCAGGTATGAGCAGCTCGACATGAAGGTAAGTCTGATACAGCATCAGACCTAAATTAGATCCTGTTGTTTCTTGTTCCATCACCCAAACTATTTTCTGCTTCCCAAAATGAAGACAAATAGCTCAAATCTTCACATAGATTGCTAAATTTGTCGGGTTTTAAATGGTCCGCTATTAAAGAGACCAGAGCCCTCTGCCCAGTGTTACGTCACAGATGGTGCGTTCGTGTGTAATTGGATTTCCCATGATTAAACACGGCTTGAAGTTCAAAATCACTTTTAAAGCAAAATTAAAGTGATTTAGCATTTTGTTTGCAAAAATGAACATATTTAAATGATAAAAGATATATATTTTGAGCAATTTTATGAAAATTAAAAAATCATGTCAGTGGGGCTTTAATGAATGCATGTATTACTGACTCAGGTTATTTTTGGATAATATGGGCTTCAGCTTAGACAGTCGCCTCAGCTGGAAAAAGCAGGATTTAACAATCGTATTTACATGATTGTTGAGTTTCAAAGAAGGGTCAAGTATCACTCCCAGATTAGTGACTCTTTGTTTCACTAACGGTGCCAGAACGGACAGGTAAAATAGGACAGAGGATGGACCGCTGCGGTACCCTCATTTAAGCACTGCTGAACTAAAATCTTCGATGGAGACATAAAATTAAAGACATAAAAAGATTAACGCCCGGAAGGCCTCTGGTCCTGACAACATACCTGGTCGCGTGCTGAAGGACTGTGCAGGGGAACTCGCAGCGGTCTTCACGGACATCTTTAACATCTCACTGAGCCAGGCCATCGTCCCCACCTGTTTCAAAGCCACCACCATCATCCCTGTCCCAAAGAAGGCAACGCCCGCATGCCTCAATGACTATCGCCCAGTAGCACTCACCCCCATCCTGATGAAGTGCTTTGAACGGCTAGTCATGAAAAGCATCACATCTGTCCTCCCTGACTCCCTGGATCCCTTCCAATTTGCATACCGACCTAATCGCTCAACCGACGATGCCATCTCCTCTGCCCTTCACACAGCTCTCACACATCTGGACACGAAGGACTCCTATGTTAGAATGTTGTTCATCGACTTCAGCTCGGCATTTAACACCATCATCCCCCAACAGCTCATCCTTAAACTGGACAGTCTGGGGCTGAACACCTCAATGTGTAACTGGCTGCTAGACTTCCTGACCGGGAGACCACAGACAGTGCGGGTCGGGAGTAACACATCTAGCACCATCACATTGAACACAGGGGCCCCACAAGGATGTGTGCTGAGCCCCCTTCTATTCACCCTGCTAACACACGACTGCACACCATCGTACAGCTCCAACCACTTCATCAAGTTTGCGGACGACACAACAGTGGTGGGTCTCATCAGCAACAACGATGAGACGGACTACAGGAACGAGGTGAGCCGCCTGGCCTTGTGGTGCGGACACAACAATCTCACTCTCAACGTGGAGAAGACAAAGGAGATTGTTGTGGACTTCAGGAAGAAGGATGCCCAACATGCCCCTCTGACCATCAACAGCACCGCAGTGGAGAGAGTAGACAGCACCAAGTTCCTGGGAGTGCACGTCTCAAAGGACCTGTCCTGGAGCAGGAACACTGCAGCACTGGCAAAGAAGGCTCACCAGCGTCTCTACTTTCTCCGCAAGCTGAAAAGGGCTGGAGCTTCAACCCCCATCATGAGCACCTTCTACAGAGGTGCCATAGAAAGTGTCCTGACCAGCTGCATCACTGTGTGGTTTGGTGCATGTACTGCATCCTGCCGCAAGAGCCTCCAGCGCATTGTGAGAGCAGCTGAGAAGATCGTGGGCACCTCCTTGCCCTCACTGCAGGACTTACACAGCAAACGCCTCACTCGGAAAGCCCACCGCATGGCAGGTGATCCCACACACCCACTACACAGCTGCTTCAGACTACTGCCATCAGGGAGGAGACTGAGGAGTCTCCAGGCTCGAACCAGCAGACTGAGAGACAGCTCTGTTCATCAGGCAGTCAGAATGCTAAACACTCTGCCTGCTCTGCCCCCCCTCCCATTTGAACTGCCTTAACACTAAAACTTTCTCACACATTATCACTCAACACAAAGTTTTTCACTAAACTCTCGGTCATGTGCTCATACAGTTTGCACTACTTCTCATACTTGCACTAATGTCTGTATTACATCACTGCCTATAATCATAATACTGTTTACATTCTCTGTTTACATTTATTAATACTGTTTACTTTTATTACTACTGCTTACATGTAATTACTACTGTTTACATTTATTTACACTACTCTAATATCTACACCACTGCTGGTACATATACAGTGTGCTCTGAACGGTCTTATTTAGGGATGCCCAATGTGCCTTACTGCATATGCCACTTTTTGCCTCTATAACAACATCAACTACTACCTCATACATATACTGTGTACATTGACTCATACGCTGCTTTGCCACTTTGCAAATGTCAATGCTAGAAACCTTTAGTTTATTTTAGTTATACTTTTTATACTCTTTTTTTTGTGCTAGTATGCAAAAACTCAGGACAGTATTATGTTCATTAAATGTTTAATGTTTTAGTTTTAGAGTTGGTGTGGATTTTCATGCTCTTGCACCGCTATGCAAAAAAAAAAAACTCAGGACAGTGTTAGTTTTACTATTTTATGCTTATGTCTATTATTATATGTTTCAGTGTTTCAATGTTTAGATGTTTACTGTTGCACCGAGGGACTGAGAGAAACGCAATTTCGGTCCTGTGTATGTCCTGTACAGTACATATTGCAGATCTGACAATAAAGTTGACTTTGACTTTGACTTTGATAAAAGGATTTGTCAGGGAGGTAGGATCTGAACCATTCGAGGGCTGACCCTGTGATGCCCACTCACTGCTCTAACCTCGCAATGAGGATCTCATGGTTGAGCATATAAAAAGCAAATGTGAGGTCCAGTAATAGAAGGAGCACAGAATCACCAGCGTCTGTGACTAGGAAGATGTTGTTAAAAACTTTAAATAGAGCAGTTTGTATATATATTAGGGATGTGCCGATCGATCGGCCACCGATCATAATCAGCCGATTTTCATGAAAAAGTATGATCGGTAAATGCCTTCCATTGCCGATCACAAAAACAGCCAAACATACTTTGAGCTGAGCTGTTTGCCTCCCTCCGCTGTGTTACGTCTGAGCTCCCAGGCTTCCTGTAGCACCATGCTGTCCAAACCCTTTACAGGAAGGACTGTTAGTATGCTATCTTCATACATTTGGAGCCAGAAAAATGTTTTAATACGTTTTAATAACTTACCAAAAGCCGTCTGCCAGCGCCGCCATTAGCAACACCTGTTAGCATGTAGCCCCACCGAGTAGCCCCACCGAGTCCGCTGCGCAGTTACGGGCAGTCCAGTTTAGCTGCGGCTTCAAAAAGGCTGTCGGCTTTGTTATTCCAAGTTAGCTGGGTGTCCCCCGATATCTTCTGCTTCCAGTCCGACATCGAGGCGAGCTCCAGGAACCTCTGATCGCACAAAGCCGGCTGTCGAATCTGCAGCTCTGGGGTCCGGTTTAGCATGTTAGCCTTAGCTCATACCATGAGCTGCTGGTCTCGCGCAGCGCTGTGGGAGCGATCGGCGGAGCGATCGCGGCTGCTGCTCCAGTCCTGAGACATTCACAGAGTTCAGGGAGTGTTTCCAGCTAATTTATCCGTATGAGGCATCCTCTTATGGGAGAAACAGTCCTCCAAAGCCGACTGCCGAGTGCCGAGACTCTGGAACTAATGAATGTAAAATGGCGGAGGCGGTATTTCCGGTTCCTGGTTCCCGCAGGAAGTTGTTCAAAAAAGCACGAAATTATTAAAAAATAATAATAATAATGATACTTTACGTATTTATAAAGCCATTTAAAACATTCACAGCTGCATCAAAGTGCTGTACACATGAAATTAAGAACATTTAAACACACAAAATTTTTTTTATTTTATTTCATATTTTTATTAATTATGATAATCTCGTAGTTGTTGCATTGTGCCTGCAAGTTTGTCTGTATTTGTTCTCTGAAAAAAAATGAGTAAAAATATGTTTTTGTCTAAATTATGGTGATTTTATGGTTCTTTTCAGATCTTGTAGCCAGAAGCAGCACTCATAACTAAACCAATTAAGTTACAGGCAATCCATCTGATCGGTGATCGGTATATGTGATCGGCACACATATAAGTGATCGGCATTTGTGATCGGTATCGGTGATCGTCACACATAGGTGATCGGTATCGTGATCGGCTGCATAAAACCTGATCGGCACATCCCTAATGGCCACTCCATGCTGATTCTTTAAAAAAGCTTCAGATTTTTTTATTCAATTGCGTCCAATTAAATTAATCAAATAAATGATAAAAAACTTTTCTCTCTATTCAACCAGCAAACTAATTATTGTTCAGTTTTAATAAGCAAAAATTACTTAATAGTTGTGTTTAAATTGGAAGATTTATAAAAAATAAAAATAAAAACTATTACCGTATTTCTCAGTCTATAAGTCAAAGTTTTTTGCATAATTTACATGCGACTTATACACCAAAGCAACTTATTTATGGATTTGATATGATAGTTTTCATTCATTCTGACTGAAAATATTGAACACTACCATTTTCAGCTGCTAGATGGCACTCAATATGGCATGCTGTTGTGTCATGTAATAGGTAAAAGTGGTTATTAATGACACAATCGGCTTGCCACAACCTGCCACCTTCATCCAGCTCGCCTGGAGCAACCGTCAAATCAGCTTAATTTCACTGAGCTTCCCTGGAGAAATGCAGCTAATTTGACCATTGAAGTTCATTTATTAAGTAAAAGTTCTACTGATACATATTTACTATTAAGTTGAGCAAACAAATAATTGTTTTATGTGGTTATCTTGTTAAGTTTCAAAGAAAAGCACAGCGAGTCATCCCTCTGTGCCCTCCCGCTTCTGCAAATCTTTTTTTTGAAATGCAGCTGATTTGACCATCAAAGTGCATTTATTAAGTAAAAGTTAGACTGAGACACACCTTTACTATAATTTAGAGCAAACAAGTACAGTAATGTTTTTAAGTGTTAAACTTGTTAAATTCTTGTTAAAGTCCTGTGCACGCTCCCACGGCCACCATTTAGCAGCCAATTGATTCTTGGCATAACACCGGCCCACATTTCCGGGTTGTCAGCGGTGACGCATAATAGATGCAACTTATACGGCGGTGCGACATGTCCGGTGGAAAATACAGTAGGCTCTTTTTGTTCAGAATAGAAAACATAATAATTAATTTAAATCTACACTTTATCAAAGAACAAGTCAACGAGTCGAGATACTGAAAAGACTAATTTGTTCACTTTAATTGTGGTTGTGAAATAATTGTTCCGTTTGGCACGCTGCCTGTGAGTGTGCCATCTGTTCGATTTCCTTTTTTAATCTTTTCCCTTCTTTCACAGGAGCCAAACGCTTCCTTCAAAAGCTCTCTGTTAGTCATGCTGAGACGTTAAATTGATCTGAACAACAGATATTCAGGTCAACATAGTGTTAGTCATCATGGACTCATGTTTATTAATGTTAAATTTAAACTTTTTTTAAATGAACTTCAGGATTTGTGATGGAGAAGCCATTAGTATTCAAGTGTTATGTTTTGAAGCTGTGACTTACAGCCTGCAGAAAATGACACACTGCATCACTGTCAGCGCCGCAGCGACAGTGAAGAATGTCCTCCTGACTGAACACTTCCAAATCCTCAATTTATTTGCTCACCTGGCTCACAGGGGGAGCTGGCTACAGATCACGACGTGGTGGACTTCATCATGAATCAGCCCAACGTTGTTCCTCGGCTCAACCCCAGAGTGCTGTCCACCAGCAGGACCTACCTGGACCTGTCCAACACCAGTGAGTCCACAAAGACAGGAAGTTCGTCTGAAGCATGCAGCGCATGACATGAAACTGTTCATCGTTTAGAGAAATCAAATTAAACTCTTAGAGAATTTGTAGTTTTTTATGAACTCATTGAACTCCTGTTTGATATTTAGTTATGAAGATTTATAAATTAAGTGTTCTGATTTATACATTTTAAACTTTAATGCCTTGATTCCATATTTCTTAGAGTTTTTAAACACGTGTAGCTTTTTAGATGCTTAGTTACCTTTATGGATGTGAGTTTAACTGCAATTCAAATGATAGTAGTAGATAAATATTTATAAGCTTTGTTTTTACCCACCACATCTGTGTGTGTTTCTGTCTGTTAGCAAAATATCATGATCCACTGAAACTTGCAAAAAGTAGTCTTTAAATATAACTACAACTCATTAAACACTGGAGCCAATCCATACCATACCATTTTATATATAGAGCACTTAAAACGGCAACAAGGCCAACCCAAGTGCTGTACAAACAGACAAAAAACAGACAACAATTCAAGATGACCACCAAAGTTAATTTTTCCCCGTCGCAATCAGGGAGAATTTGAAATACCCTGTCTTCTACCCTGCTCGTCTGTGCAAGTTGTGGGCATGATACTTGAAAAATAAGTGAGGTGCCGACTTCCATTTTGGTGAGTGGCTGCAGGTTTCTTTCTAAAATTGAGTTGCCATGTCAAAATCCAAGATGGCTGCCACTATAAATGTATGTAAACCAACCGTTCAAGTTCAAGAATCTTCATTATCCCCAAGGGGCAGTTAGTTTCACAGTCAGTAGACACATAAAACATCCAGACTAGACAAGACATTGAGACGTTAAAATAACATAAATCATCAATGTTCATTGAGAAGCCTGATCTCTACAGGATGAATTAGTTTTTCAGTCTGTTTGTTCAACATCTGGGCAGCAGATACCTGCGACCAGATGGAAGACACCTGAACTCATCATGGAGTGGATGATCAGGATCTGCCAGAATCAGCCTGGCCTTGTTCAATGACCTCACCTTCTGTAGGTCAGAGAGGTTCTGTAGGTCAGAGAGGTTCTGTAGGTCAGTGAGGTTCTGTAGGTCAGTGAGGTTCTGTAGGTCAGTGAGGTTCTGTAGGTCAGTGAGGTTCTGTAGGTCAGAGAGGTTCTGTAGGTCAGAGGTTCTGTAGGTCAGTGAGGTTCTGTAGGTCAGAGAGGTTCTGTAGGTCAGAGAGGTTCTGTAGGTCAGAGAGGTTCTGTAGGTCAGTGAGGTTCTGTAGGTCAGAGAGGTTCTGTAGGTCAGAGAGGTTCTGTAGGTCAGTGAGGTTCTGTAGGTCAGAGAGGTTCTGTAGGTCAGAGAGGTTCTGTAGGTCAGAGAGGTTCTGTAGGTCAGAGAGGTTCTGTAGGTCAGAGAGGTTCTGTAGGTCAGAAATGTTCTGTAGGTCAGTGAGGTTCTGTAGGTCAGAGAGGTTCTGTAGGTCAGAGAGGTTCTGTAGGTCTTTGCAACAGATTTTTCTGCACATCCAGACAATCCTCGAGAGTTTGTTCCTGTTTTTTCATGTCAAAAGTCCAAACCAACAGATGAAAGTGAAAATTAAAAGAGACTCAATAAAACATGAATAAAACATTCTCATGAAAGTAGAATCAACATTAAACCCACATAGCTGATAAAAATACATTCTCTGGTGGGACTTCTTTCAAAGTGAGTTCACATGGGGGTCAAAGTTCAGTTTGTCATTGAGAACAGTTCCCAGATCTTGGAGCTAATCCAATTCAAGATGGCCATCCATCCATCCATCCATTCTCTTCCGCTTATCCGGGGTCGGGTCGCGGGGGTAGCAGCCTAAGTAGGGAGGCCCAGACTTCCCTCTCCCCAGCCACTTGGAGCAGCTCCTCCGGGGAATCCCAAGGCGTTCCCAGGCCAGCCGAGAAACATAGTCCCTCCAGCGTGTCCTGGGTCTTCCTCTGGGTCTCCTCCCGGTGGGACATGCCCGGAACACCTCACCAGGGAGGCGTCCAGGAGGCATCCTAACCAGATGCCCGAGCCACCTCAACTGGCTCCTCTCGATGTGGAGAAGCAGCGGCTCTACTCCGAGTCCCTCCCGGATGACTGAGCTTCTCACCCTATCTCTAAGGGAGAGTCCAGACACCCTGCGGAGAAAACTCATTTCAGCCGCTTGTATCCGAGATCTCGTTCTTTCGGTCACAACCCAAAGCTCATGACCATAGATGAGGGTGGGAACGTAGATCGATCGGTAAATTGAGAGCTTTGCCTTTTGACTCAGCTCTCTCTTCACCACGACAGACCGGTACAGCGCCCGCTTCACTGCGGACGCTGCACCTATCCGCCTATCGATCTCACGCTCCAGTTTTCCCTCATTCGTGAACAAGACCCCGAGATACTTAAACTCCTCCACTTGGGGCAGGACCTCCTCCCCGACCCGGAGAGGGCATGCTACCCTTTTCCGGCTCAAGACCATGGCCTCGGATTTGGAGGAACTGATCCTCATCCCGGCCGCATCACACTCGGCTGCAAACCGCTCCAGCGAAAGCTGTAGATCACGACCTGATGAAGCCAATAGGACCACATCATCTGCAAAAAACAGAGAAGCGATTCTAAGGCCACCAAAACGGATCCTCTCAACACCTTGGTTGCGCCTAGAAATTCTGTCCATAAAAGTTATGAACAGAATCGGTGACAAAGGGCAACCTTGGCGGAGTCCAACTCTCACTGGAAACGAGCCTGACTTACTGCCGGCAATGCGGACCAAGCTCTGACACCGGTCGTACAGGGACCTAACAGCCCGTATCAAAGGGCCTGGTACCCCATACTCCCGGAGTACCCCCCACAGAACCCCCCGAGGGACGCGGTCGAATGCCTTCTCCAAGTCCACAAAGCACATGTAAACTGGTTGGGCAAACTCCCACGCACCCTCCAGGACCCTGTTGAGGGTGTAGAGCTGGTCCAGTGTTCCACGACCAGGACGAAAACCACACTGCTCCTCCTGAATCCGAGGTTCAACTATCCGACGGACCCTCCTCTCCAGAACCCCTGAATAGACCTTACCAGGGAGGCTTAAGAGTGTGATCCCCCTATAGTTGGAACACACCCTACGGTCCCCCTTTTTGAATAGGGGAACCACCACCCCAGTCTGCCAATCCAAGGGAACTGCCCCCGATGTCCACGCGATATTGCAGAGTCGCGTAAGCCAACACAACCCTACAACATCCAGAGCCCTAAGGAACTCCGGGCGAATCTCATCCACCCCCGGAGCCCTGCCACCGCGGAGCTTTTTAACCACCTCGGTGACCTCAGCACCAGAGATTGGAGAGCCCGACCCAAAGTCCCCAGGCTCCGCTTCCTCAGTGGAAGACGTGCCAGTAGGATTGAGGAGGTCTTCGAAGTATTCCGCCCACCGACTCACAACATCCCGAGTTGAGGTCAACAGCACGCCATCCCCACCATAAATGGTGTTGGTCGCGTACCGCTTTCCCCCCCTGAGACGCCGGATGGTGGACCAGAATCGCCTCGAAGCCGTACGGAAGTCATTCTCCATGGCCTCTCCGAACTCCTCCCACGCCCGAGTTTTTGCCTCAGCAACCACCCGAGCTGCATGCCGTTTGGACTGCCGGTACCCATCTGCTGCTTCCGGTGTCCCACAGGCCAAAAAGGCCCAATAGGACTCCTTCTTCAGCCTGACAGCATCCCTGACAGTATCCCTCACCGTCGGTTTCCACCAGTTTCCACCGGTTTGCCGCCACGACAGGCACCAACAACCCTGCGGCCACAGCAGGGGTACAATGTTCCGCGCCTCTATTGTCGAGGCAGACATTAGAGGCGCGGAACATGGCCCACTCGGACTCTATGTCCCCCGCCTCCCTTGGAACGTGTTCAAAGCTCTCCCGGAGGTGGGAGTTAAAGCTCCGTCTTACGGGAGACTCTGCCAGACGTTCCCAGCAGACCCTCACAATACGTTTGGGTCTGCCAGGTCTGACCGGCATCCTCCCCCACCATCGGAGCCAACTCACCACCAGGTAGTGGTCAGTTGACAGCTCCGCCCCTCTCTTCACCCGAGTGTCCAAGACATGCGGCCGCAGATCAGATGAGACGACAACAAAGTCGATCATCGAACTGCGACCTAGGGTGTCCTGGTGCCAAGAGCACATATGGACACCCTTATGCTTGAACATGGTGTTCGTTATGGACAATCCATGACGAGCACAGAAGTCCAATAACAGAACACCACTCGGGTTCAGATCAGGGGGGCCGTTCCTCCCAACCACACCCCTCCAGGTCTCACTGTCATTGCCCACGTGAGCGTTGAAGTCCCCCAGTAGAACAAGGGAGTCCCCAGGAGGCGCACTCTCCAATACCCCCTCCAAGGACTCCAAAAAGGGTGGGTAGTCTGAGCTGCCGTTTGGCGCATAGGCACAAACAACAGTCAGAGCCCGTCCCCCCACACGTAGGCGAAGGGAGGCTACCCTCTCGTTCACCGGGGTGAACCCCAACGTACAGGCACCAAGATGGGGGGCAACAAGTATGCCCACTCCTGCTCGGCGCCTCTCACCAGGGGCAACTCCAGAGTGGAAGAGTGTCCAACCCCTCTCAAGGAAACTGGTTCCAGAGCCAGAGCCATGCGTTGAGGTGAGTCCGACTATTTCTAGCCGGAACCTCTCAACCTCACACACTAGCTCAGGCTCCTTCCCCACCAGAGAGGTGACATTCCATGTCCCAATGGCCAGCTTCTGTAGCCGAGGATCAGACCGCCAGGGTCCCCGCCCTCGGCCACCACCCATCCCACATTGCACCCGACCCCTTTGGCCCCTCCCACAGGTGGTGAGCCCATAAACAATTGTTCCCTGTTATCGAGCAAAAAGGTGGAATTAGAAATATCATGCACCTGTCCATCCATCTGAGCATGTTGTGGGCACGATATTTAAAAAATAAGTGAGTCACGACTCCCATTTTGGTGAGCGGCTGCATGTAGGCGTAAGAAAGGTTTATTTTTTAAATTGTGTTGCCAAATCAAAATCCAAGATGGCTGCCACCATAAATGTGTAAACCAACCATCCCTATCATTTGAGGAAACTATGCTTTGTAGTTTTTATGTAACCTAATTATGATTTTCTTAAATGGTTGGGGTTGCCCAAGGCTATCATTGGCCACCCCCTGGCTTCCCCATTGCACCTGAAGTGGCTCCTTCTGCTTACCAGGACCCGTCACCCTGCACAGCCTCTGACAAGCAAAAAATAAAAACTACCTCTCTTATTATACACAGTGTAACTCCTACCCACTTCAATATATTGCACCAAAACATAAGGTTTTCTTGCATTCCTTGAAGCGGCACAGTGGCGCAGTGATTCTCAGCAAGAACGTTGCCAGATCAAATCCCATCAGGGGTCTTTCTGAGTGGAGTTTGCGTGTTCTGCCTGTGCATGTTTGGGTCTTCTCTGAGTACTCCAGTTTCCTCCCACAGACCAAAAACATGCATGTTAATTGGTAGCTCTAAAATTTCTCTAGGTGTGAGTGAGAGAGTGAATGGTTGTTTGTCTCGTTTGTCTCTGTGTGTCCCCGTGATGGACTGGAGACCTGTCCAGGGTGTCCCCGTCTCTCTCACAATAACTGCTGGATATGGGCACCAGTGACTCAGATAGGAAGAAGCGGGTAAAGATGATGGGATGTTCAAATCCAGTCCAGAAAACACTAATCTCGTAAACGACAAACATTTGCTGTTCATATGTCATAGTGATGGGAGACATCAGCCGACGCAAACATGGCTACAGATCAGTCAAACTTACAGGTTTTGACCTCAGATCTGAAGTGGAAGTAGCGTCAGTCGAGTCATTCACATTAGTTGTTGTGCGCGTGAGATTGTGCTTATAATAATTCTATTAGAGGTTTGACCACAAAGCTACAACTGCATCATTTGTCAGCACATGTAGCGCAGCGAGCTGCATTCCTTAAATGAAAACCTGAACCCCACACTCAGTGCTCTTTGAATTGAGAAAGCTCCTCGGATGAAGAGCGAAACGTCTTCTGTTACAAATAAAGTCCAGTTGTTTCTGTATTGAATGTTTTTTTAATTTATCATGTCCTGGATGACTGAGAATCTTCACCAGCAGTTTACTCCAGACTTTCCTGATTCATGCTCAATAATCCAGGTGGAAAAATCTAACAAAGTTAAGTCAGCTCCTCTGGATGGATTAAAAAAATAAAAAGTTTAAATGTTTTCTCTTTTGTCCAAAAGATTTCAAACTACTCCAGACTTTTCTCAGAAGTGGCAGCTACTGCCCAGTATACCAGTTTAACAAAACAGTAATATTATGTCACTATGCAACAGTGGGAAGTCAGATTATTTTATTTTTTGCAGTTAGACTTCACAACATTAATACTTGTTTTTCTCTCCTTTTTTCCAGACAACTACTTCATAGACGATTATGCTCGTTTCTCGACTTTAGACACGAAGGAGAAGAGCGCTGCTGTAGCGAACAGCATGAACTACATGACGAAGAAAGGTGAGGACATGAAAGAAGAACCGGTGTGATTACAGAGCCTGTCTGTGGAGTTTATTTGTGTTTAATGTTCAAGAAACATCTTCCAGGTTAACCTGTCCTTGTTTATCCTCCTGCTGTCCTGCCCTCCTTCTTACTCGTGTGACGTGTTGTTTGTAATCTTTGCATCAGGGATGACCACCACCACCAAGCATGGTAATCCTTCGTCTCCACATTATTTCCCCCCCCGCTCACTTGCTCGTTTATTTTTATTTATTTATTTTTTAAACCACAAAGCTGGCAGCGTTTCAGCTCATTTGTGGATTCATCACTACTCCTCCATCTGCGTCGCATTCCTCAGAGGACACAAATGACTAATTATGCATGGGATTATTGTGCCTGAGCAATAAAATGTGTTGAACTGCTCCATGTTCTGACATTTTCCTCCATTATTCTTAGGGATTGCATGACAGGCCTTCAGTAGCTGCATGTGAAATGACGAGACAGGGTTGGACACTATAAATAACAGAAAAGCAAAATTAATTTTTAATCTGGTTTTGTTTTTACAGCTCTGAATGCTTCTCATGTAGACTTGTGTCTGATGTTTCCGTCATGTTTCCATACTTGTCTCTTTAAATGACGTGTTGATGTTTTTTCCCACATTACAGACAACTGGGGGCAGACAATACTTATCCACCACAGTTTATGGAGCCCAGCTTCAAGGATGAGATAATAAAGAAATTATGTCCATTTTCCACAAGTGGACATGTCCAAAATTCTTTCTTACTGGGGTGGGAATCTTTAGGCACCTTAATTTTATTTGATTACAACTCAGACTTTTGTGACGCGACGATAAATCTATAATTGGTGCATTTTGATTATCTTGACAATTAAATGACTTCATTTGCACATGTAAACACAGTTTTATAGATTTTCATGCCTAAAAACATTTTAATCACTGGGTGCTCAACAGCAATTAGCACAGAAGCTAACTTAATATTTAAATCCTAACAGATAAGCTAACATGATTAGCATCTTGTTTAAATTTTTACACAAAGACAGTCATGTTATAATATTTTTAACTATTATTTACAGACATATAATCTTAAGTGTCATGAAGAAAGGATGGAAATGATGTAAAACACTCAACTTTACAGAGACATGGTATCCAGTAGGATGCTGTGATAGCTAAATGGTATTATATGGTTTTAAAATTAGTTTTTCCCTCTAACCCCTAATATTTACTGATATGTGCATAAGTTCAGTAGTTACTTTCTATAAAATGTCTTGAACCATAAAGAATCTTCACTGTGAGTCTCTTGACTCTGGTAACACTGTTGTCGTCACCTCAGAGCACACATTATTAAATAAAGAAACACTTAACGTCTGTTATCAGAGATATTGACAATTTCTTATTGAACAACCAGAAACTTGCCCCCTTGGTACACATGAAATTTAAATATTAGTAAAGCCCCCACTTATATCACTACCTGAGTTCCTATGTCAACTATTTTTGTCTCGTCCTTGTCAGATGATGGATACATCCGTCCTGTGACGTTCTGGGTGGTCGGTGACTTTGATAAGCCCTCAGGACGCCGACTCCTTTATGACGCCATCAGACACACGGTGAGACGTCCTTTAAAGTACCGTATTTTTTGGCCTATAAGTCATGTTTTTTTGTTTTATTTTATTTTTATTTATTTTTTTGCATAATGTACATGCCCTGCAACGTATTTATGGATTTTCCCCATATTTATAAACAAATTTTGGGCTGAGATATGATCGTTTTCATTCATGCTGACATTGAAAATATTGAACACTAACATTTTCAGTCGCTAGATGGCACTCGAGTAGTATGACATTTCTTTCTCAGACCTTTCTTTTCAACCGAGCATACTCTGCCTCCTCATGATTCTACCTTTGATCTTAGTTGATACTGTTATTGATTTTACTTGTTTTATTACTTGTTTTATTGACGTTTAAATTCTGTTGCACTTTGTAGCACTTTGAGATTTTCATTAATGAAAAGTGCGTTATAAATTAAATTCATTATTATTATTATTATTATTATTATTATTATGGCATGTTGTTGTGTCATGTAATACATAAAAGTGGCTATTAATGACACAATCGGCTTGCCATAGCCTACCACCATCGTTCAGCTCACATGGAGCAACCGTCAAATCAGCTTCAATTCATTGCACCGCTCCGGCGAAATGCAGCTAATTTGACCACTGAAGTGCATTTATTAAGTAAAAGTTAGACTGAGACACACCTTTACTATAATGTCAAGCAAACAAATAATTGTTTTATGTGCTTATCGTGTTAAATTTCGAAGACATGCACAGCGACTCGTCCCTCTGCACACTCCCGCGTCCGCGAATCGGCTTTAGAAATGCAGCTGATTTGACCATCAAAGTGCATTTATTAAGTAAAAGTTAGACTGAGACACATCTTTACAATAACAGCGAGCAAACTAATTGTTTTTTAAGTGTTAATCTTGTTAAATTATTGTTAAAGTCCTCCCGTGCACGCTCCCGTGGACGCCATTTGGCAGCCAATCGATTTTTGGCACAACACCGGCGTGTTTGTCAGCAGTGACGCGTAACAGAAGCGACATATTTATGGATTTTTTTCACTTTATTAGACATATTTGGACCGATGCGATTTATAGGGCGGTGCGACTTGTACGGCAGAAAATATGATCCTCACTCACAACCAGTCTGTAATGAGGAAGTCGTATAAAAGAGTAGTTTGTGGAAATTGGTGAAAATGTGCATTTTTGCCTGCTTTCCGACAGAAAACCAGCAACAACGTGCGCCTGGGGATGATCAACAACCCATCAGCTGATCCGTCTGCTGAGGCGAGCCAAGTGTCCAGAATGATCTGGGCTGCCATGCAGACGCAATCCGCCAATAACGCCAAGAACTTCATCACCAAGCTGGCCAAGGAAGAGACTACTGCAGCGCTGAAGAGCGGCGCTGACGTCGAGCAGTTTGCTGTCGGGGTGAGGAGTTGAAGGAAGCTGTGAAATGCTCTTCTTATGGTGGAAACGTTTTCGCATGTTTGATGTTTTGTTTTTCTGCAGGGCATGGATTTGTCTCTGTTCAAACGTGCGTACGAGGGTCCCAAAGTTGACTTCCTGCTCTCCCACGCTGCCTTCTGCCGAGACGTGCTGAAACTGAAGAAAGGACAGAGAGCGGTGATCAGCAATGGAAGAGTGAGTCCGGCTCTTCACTGCATCTGAATATGGATTTGTAGCTGGCTGCAGTATAGTCGTGGAGAAACTGCTGCTGGAGGAACTCCGTCAAAGGTTCTGTTTTCTCGCCACAGATCATCGGCCCGCTGGAAGAGGACGAGGTGTTTAACCAGGACGACTTTCTGCTTTTGGAGAACATCATCCTGAAAACATCTGGAGAGCGCATCAAAAGCAAAGTGCAGCAGTTTGAAATGGAGGAGGACCGGTATGTGAGTTTATCTTCCCAGCTTGTTTGTGGATCAACTTTTCCATCGTGCTCTGTGAGTTCATGGCAGCTGCTCTCTCAGGGCCAGCGACCTCGTGATGAAGGTGGATGCTCTGCTCTCCTCTCAGCCCAAAGGAGAAGCCCGGATAGAGTACGGCTTTGCAGAAGATCGCTACAGGTACCGCTGTAACGTCTAAAGACTTTCTGTGGCGTTTATAGACCCGTGCTTCTCCTGGGGGAGTTTTAACGGGAACCATACAGATGATAAATCAGTGAAACCAGTGCGTCCTCTGAAGAAAACAGGAAAATCTTTTTGTTTACTTCACTCGATCGTTGATCTGCGATTTGTTGGCAGTGCTGTGAAGATTCGACCTCAAGAGGGAGACGTGTACTTCGATGTTGTTGCTGTGGTGGATCCGGTAACGAGAGAAGCTCAGAGACTGGCTCCACTTTTAACGGTACGTCGTGTGCACAGACCGTCTTTGTCCAGCTGGTGTGTTTAATCTGGTGTTTTATTGTATCATACAGCAAACATGCATTCAACATGTCTGAACCTCCAACAGAGCCTCTCTTCTTCAAATGCTCCTTTGGATCATTAGCAGTGATTATGATCAGCAAAATCAATTAACTTGCACAAAAGTAAAATATAATAAAAAATGGAAGAGATGGAGGTGGTGAATATAAATAAATGTATATAAATCATGGGTTTGTTAGGGAGAACATCATGTTCATGTTTTGTATGTAAGTTAGAAATATTTTCCATATTGAATGGAAATGTCAGAAGAACAAAGTTTGTCCTATGTTAAATGATGTGACAGTCTTTAGTCCTC
>JBBPBX010053186.1:13064-23934 GCA_038048925.1 Garcialebias charrua | reverse complement strand
CTGCCAACATCGTTAGCGGCGGTCCTCAGCTCCTCAAACAGTTCGGCTGACATGGTAGACACGTCTGAGCCGCTAACCAGGAGCGCTTCTTGCTCTAGGACCCCTTCCAATGTGAGTGGGAGGTAAGCTCTCTTAGCTTTACCCCTTCTTACAAAGTGACACAGAAACCGTTCAGGTTTTTCCACACGTGTCTGTGTACGTGTGACTCTGTCTGTGTAATCGTCGTTGCTGTCAGCATCATGATGGCTGTCTGCCTCATGACCTTCAGGATGTGGACTTTCAGGACGCTGATCATCAGCAATTTGATTGCTGTCAGCATTTATGTCAATGTTGACGTTGTTGTTGTCAACTGTGTGCACTGAGTTGCTGCAAAAGGCAGTGCTGCGCGTCGCCTCATTAGGATGAACAACGTCGTTTGTGTTATCCTCAAGGACAACGTCATACGATGTGTCAGCTTGGTCAACCACTGTAACATTCAAATCATTTGACAAACAACTCACAACCTCAGTCACGTTCTCGCGCGGAGGCGCCGTTTCCATAATCTGGAGCATGTGTGACTCACTGCATGTCTCAAACTGTGCAGTTCGAGGGGCAGGGGCAGGAGGGCCGCCTCTCGGGGGCACATGTCGGGACAGACCATTTTTCAAAGGGTCACGGTTCCCATGCAACCGCCTTCGAATCTCACCCACTGTGAGATCCATGAGAGAACTCTTTTGGTTCGATCCGAACCATCTGTGTTCATCTAGAGAGCGAACACCTGCCTCGTGTGGTTCACTGCTCATCTCAAGGTTTTCAACCTGAGGGGCAGGGGCAGAAGAACCTCCTGTGAACTGATCTGAGTCACTGGTCCAGCTGGACTTGACCTGTTGTTCGTTATCATGAGGGACCTGTTCAATGTTGCACGCTGAAGGAGAGGGAACCTCTTCTAATGTCTGCGAGTGGGATGTGACCTTTTGACCTGGGCACACCACTGAGGGTGTTTTCCGTCGTTCGAGTATGTCAAAAAATTCCACAGCACATTGTTTAATTTCTGCCATGGTACACTCTTCGCAATTAACATTGAAGCGAACACATTTCATTATGAACGGTATCAAATTCAACGTGAACCGTCTTTTAAACTCCACATCTTCCTCTATTCCAGGTACAGCTTTATTCCCTGTGTAAACAGAGAGGAGCCTGTCATAAAACACCAGGGGATGTTCACCTGGTTCCTGAAGGACGTTCTTTGCAGCTAAGTGCCCATCAAAGGATGCACCTGTTATAACGTCCATCTTCCTACTGATTTTCTGTGAAAAATCAAGGACAGTCGGTCTTATATCACAGTGGACAGTCTCACCATGTGATGCCAAGATGTGAAATTAAACAAAAATCAGTGATTCCCATTAATTTGTCGACCTGTGACAAGGTCAAACAAAATTGGCTGTTATTGTGTGATTTTGTGAAAATCAAGACAAAAGAAGCCTCATGTGTGTCATTTTAAACTTGCAGTTGAAAAACACAGGGACAGAGATCTAGTTCTGCACAGAATTGATGATAAGAGTGTCAAGGCTTATCAAAAACAGACATGTCTGTATTAAAATCTGTGTAACTGTTCTGCCATCAACATTCAATTATTTGTGAAAATCAAATGAAAAGTGTATTGTGAGGACAATATTTCAAAATGTTACCCGTTTAAAACAGGAACATTCAACATGTACACATTACAGGAAGACTGCGTCTTCTAATGTAACCAGCAGGGGGCACAGCGCTGGAAGTGAGTTTATCACAGCGACTGTAATTTCTCTATCTGGCCGCTATAGAGGCGCTGTTATCACCAGCGAGCGAAGCCGTAGCTTTCAGCCCACACAGACATCCAACACGGATGAAAAGCATCAATCAGACAGATCTAAAGCGTAACGTGATAGGCTCTAGAACCCAGGCTCACAAAAACGAAATCATGTGAGCAAAATCGGTTGAACTGTGAAACATTTTAAACTGCGTTTAAAAGAAATAAGGTCGGTCCTCATAAAACCGGCAAAATCGGTGTCACGTGACCTGGTCACATGGCGATCGGCAGTTTTTCAGAGCAACCGGCTCAATCCACCCATTAAAATCTCAAAAACACCGCGATTAAACAGTCTTTTTAATGACAGTAATGGACAAACAAGCACGGAAACTCGTCTGAGATAAGCTGTGAAGTGAAAGTTGACGAGGAGCGGGGCTTCAAACCCACTGCGCAAGCGTCAACACTCACAGCGAAATCGACCAATCACAGCGAAGACAGAACTGTAGTTCTAAAACCCAAGTGTTCATGGGAAATTGTGTCTTCCAAACCTAACGCCGCCCACAGGCGACGTGCCGTTCGAGCGGTGCGTTCACGGACCTGCGGTCTTTTGAACTCCAGCGAGGAACGGACTTTTCAACGTTCTAAAACAGTCATAAATATCGCAAAACACCGCGGTTAAGCCAGTCTTCGACGATATCACGTGCATAGAACTCAAACAAAACAAATAAACTGTTAGAAATGTGTGCAAAAATGAATCTGACAACCAGAGTCTACAGAAACCAACGTTCTTGAACGCGACACACAATGGACCAATCACAGCGTTTTAAGCAGCCATCTTGTCTCTCGGTACCGTTAGCTTATAGCTCGACCCAAGGTTCTAGACACTTCTTTCACAAAATAAACGTATCTTTACACCGCAGAAAATACTGTCAATGAGCTCAAACACAACCACGCTAGCTCTCACGCCCCCAGGGGAGGCAGCACTCTAGCTGTGTACAACAGCGGACTTTACGTCAAACGGAACCGGAACTCGGTCCAAAGCGAAGCGGATTTTTCCCGAACCTCGGCAAACACGTTGTAACAGATTAGGTAAAATGGAGCAGCAAATGTGTGAACAGACCTTCAACAGCAAACCGCAGATGTAATAAAATGAAGCAGTGGTGACACGGCGGTCACAAAATGAACAATGCATGCAGCCTCGCGACACGTAATGAAACGTCTCACAAAAACAAACACTCATTCATCCGCAGCTCCAAAACATACGTCGGAATGTGAAAGAAAAACAATTTTAACGGGAAAATAATCCAGACAATGCCACAATTAGCAACTCCCGGACACTCACCAGCCAAAACTATTCAAAAGCCCAAAACCAGGATGCAAACTAATGCCAACAAACTCCGTAACATCAAGCTACACAAAACAACTTAATAAACGTTCCAGGAACTCGGACGAGCCACCAATTGTAATAGATTAATAATAGTAATAAATGTAGAGTAAGGTATTTAAACACTTACTGATTTACTATTATTGTAGATGCGCAGTTTATGAGCAGAGTTTAATCTTGCACAAACTGCCACCAAAGAGCGAGTTCTTCCTTTTTCCGATACTAAGTTGTTTTTACTGTGATTAGACAAGAAATGTAATTTCACGCTTAGACTTCAATTTATGTTGGTCTACCAAAAAAATAGACCTTTTATTGAAACTATCACAAAAATTACATTAAAACATTTGTATCGATATTAGCTCTGATTTAATAACTACGTTGACAAGAATTCAAATTAAAACAAACAGACAATTAGGAAATTAACTGTTGGCACATTTACTTGACAGATTAAATACTTATGAAAAATAAGAAATAGGAGGAAGAAGATGAAAGCTAAGTTAACTGAAATTAATTATTTGAAATAACCAGAGTGGCACCTTTCCCATACGGATCAGGCTGAGCCTCCGACACGTGCAGCATACAGACAACGCCTCTTTACCTGGTGACGAGACGTCTTGCGAGGTGAGGACTGAGAAGTCTGTGGACACTAACGGACTGTGTGGTCCAGTGAGCGTCCAGAGGACTTCGTGCGTGTATGACTGGGTCAGACGAGCGGGAGCACGCATTCACCGGCAGAAACAGGCCCCAATCGCACTGGTTGGACTTTCAAAGTAAAACTTCAGAAAACAAATTCTTTCAGAAAATGAATGTTGAGGCACAGCAAGGCTTTGCTGCGACTCTCAGCTGAGACGTGGGTCGAGTTGGCACAATGACCGGGCCGTCTATCAGCTTTCTCCAGGGAAGAGAGAACAGTTGCAACTTAGTTCTCCTCCAAAAACTAAACCAAAATCCAGGAAGTGCCCTTTAAGAAGGGGGTGTGACTTAGTCACATACTTCCTGCTGATTGGTTGACTTTGCAAGTGAGTGAGTTTGAGTGACAGATGATAGGGTAGACAATACACAGAACACATACGTGAGAAGATGCAGGTGCATGTGCACAAGTTAGTACTTTGTTTTGAGAACTGATTCATTGTTTTTAGAAAGGACGGGAGACCGAAAGCAAGCTATGTCTAGCACTTTTCCTTTGAAACAAAAACAGTTCAAACAAATACGAAGGATTGTTCCTTCAACTTTAAACACTTATTCTGCACAGAGAACACAGTTCAAAGCATGATCATTCTGAGATGTTCTCTTAACTTCGTCATATTTAAAATATACCAGTTTAGTAAAATCATCATTGAAATGACAAAAATACTGTTTGATCAATTCTGAATTAACACACATTAAAGAGAAAGTTCAATCTGATTAATTAGTGTCCATTAATTCATAATAATTGTTAAAATATATAAGTGTCCATCTGTCTCCTTGAGGTTCAAGCAAGTGTAACACTGAGTGATTCAGAGAGGTGTAGTTGAAGGTCAAGACAGAAATATCAGAGGCTAGGTGTATCACTACAATAGTAAGGAAAAGCAAAACTAAAACATCTGTTGATAGTGATGGAATTGATATGATGATTATAAAAAAAACTATTGACTTTATTATTAAACCATTTACTTACATTTGTAATTTGTCAGTCCAGAGTGGCATATTTCCAGAAAAAATGAAATTAGCAAAAGTTATTCCAATATTTAAAAATGGTGATAGACATAGTTTTGACAATTATAGACCGATCTCAGTGCTCCCTCAGTTTTCTAAAGTGCTTGAAAAATGGTTTGTCCAAAAATTGGATGGTTATATTGAAAAGAATAACTTATTGAGTGAGAGTCAATATGGCTTTAGAGCAAATAAATCTACATCCCTTGCATTATTAGAACTAAACGAAGAACTTACAGAAGCAATTGAAAGGAAACAATATACAGTGGGGATGTTTATTGATTTAAGAAAAGCCTTTGATACAATCGACCATACTTTATTGCTTTCCAAGTTGCAAGATTATGGGATAAGAGGGATAGTTCATAACTGGTTGAGTAGTTATTTGACTAACCGAAAACAATTTGTACAGCTAGGAAATGTAAAATCAGATCTTCAAAATATAAAATGTGGAGTCCCCCAAGGTTCAGTGCTAGGACCAAAGCTTTTTCTTTTGTACATCAATGACATTTGTGAAGTGTCTAAAAAGTTACAAATCATCCTGTTCGCAGATGATACAAATTTATTTTGTTCTGGGAATGACTTAAAACCCATTATAGAATGTATGACTTGTGAGATGTCTAAACTTAATGAATGGTTTAAATACAACAAATTATCAATAAACTGGAATAAAACAAAATTCATGATTTTTGGTAACAGAAAAATAGATGATTCTATTGTAATGTCTGTAGATAATAATCAAGTTGAACGAGTACATGAAGTTAAATTTTTAGGTGTTGTTTTAGATCATAAACTCAACTGGAAATCTCATATAAAATACATAAAATTAAAACTATGCAAAAGTATTGGACTTCTAAATAAAGTAAAACATGTTTTAGAGCTGTCAACTCTACAGACATTATATTATTCATTTGTTTTTCCATATCTGACATACTGTATAGAGGTTTGGGGCAACACATATAAAACCAACACTAAACCGTTATCTGTCATACAAAAGAAAGTTATGAGAATTATTCATAAAGTGGACATCAGAGAACACACAAATAAATTGTTTATTCAATCAAATATCTTGAAACTAAAGGATCTGGTTGATTTAAAAATGTTATTGATTATGTTTAAAGCTAGAAAGAGATTATTGCCATTTAATTTACAAAAGTTTTTTGTCTTAAACTCTTGTGATAGAACTAACAGAAGGAAGTATGATTTCAAAAGTAAAACTGTGCGTACTACTTTAAAACAAATGTGCATTTCGGTGCATGGAGTAAAACTATGGAACAGTTTGGATGATGAGTTTAAAAATTGCACTACAATAATCCAATTCAAGAAACAGTATAAAAAAAGAATGGTTAACTCTTACATATTGAGTTGTTAATGGGAACAGTGGTATATTGTTATGTATGTTATTGTTTAAATATTGTTTGCAACTTGTTTTGTTAATTTAATGTTTACGGCCATGACATTTTTGTAATTATTGAGAAAGGGGGCAGGTCTATACAAGATTTTCTTCTTCCTGCTCCCTCTTCACTCGTGTAAATGTGTTGTCAGATAATGAGTTTGTAAAATGATGATTTTTTTAATCGAGTGAATAAATTGATTGATTGATTGATTGATTGATTGATTATGTTTGTTAACTTGAGTCATCATTGGAGGTATAAACAGCAAATTAAAAGGACTTATGCTCAGTCTGTGCTTTAAGAGTTAACCCCCATCTGCTCCCAAAAAACAGGTCTCCTTGAAAATGAGTTCTCGTGACTCAATGACACTTCCTATATAAATAAAGGGTATACATTTAAAAAAAAAACATTCAGTCGCTTGGCAAACAGCAAACTAAAGGAATCTTTGGAAGTTGTTGTTATTTACAAAGTTTTTTTTTCTCTTACTGTATCTTCAAAATAATAACTTCTTGACTTTTAGATTATATTTTTGTTGTTGCCCTTATAAGACAAAAAATATCTTACTGTTCAGATTTTATTTAGTTATTGCTTTCTTTATTTTAGCTTCTGGCTACTATGTAGCATCAAACTGTTGTCCATGGTGTAGTGGTAATGGCAGTCGACTCCTGATCGGAAGGTTGGAGGTTCGAATCCCGCATCCGCCTACCATGTGTCGTTGTGTCCCTGGGCAAGACACTTAACCCGAGTTGCTCCCGGTAGGTCTGGATGGCGCCTTGCAAGGCAGGCTACAACTACTGGTGTATGAATGTCTGAATGAATGGGTGGATGGCTGGTATTGTAAAGCGCTTTGGGGCTCCTCACAGGGGGCTGGAAAGCGCTATATAAATAAGCTCCATTTACCATTTACCATTTTAAAATGTGCTGGAAATAACTGTTTTGAACAGTAAATTAAAAACATTTGGATTATCGTTGAAAAGTGAACTCATTTCAGTAATTTTGTTTAAAAAAATGAAACTCAATTCAAACAGATCAGCATACGGAGACGCACAGGTGTTGCTGTATCCTTCAGCTCGTCTGGTGTCTTCTTCTTGACAAGACCCCCCCAAGATGCTCGGTGAGGTTCAGGCCAGTTTCCTGTCCAGTCAAGCTTGGCGACACCATGGGGGTCAACCAGGTGTTTGTACATTTGAAAGTGTGGACAGGTTTCCATGAGTTGCTGGAAAATGAAATCAGCTGCCCTTAAAGCTCGTCAGCAGAGAGAGAAGTGGAGTGCTCTAAAATGTCCTGGTAGTCGCTGCGCTGACTTTGGACCTGATAAAACCCGGTGGACCAACACCAACTCATCCAAAAACTACCGGCAACTGTAAACACTTCTCTGGGTCTCAAGCAGCTTGGATTATTTCATATAAAAAGAGGACGTTGGACCACTTAGCAACAAACAGTCCTTTCTGTCCTTATCCTTGTCTCGGTTTCAGAAATGGGTCAAATGTAGCCCCGTCACTGACTTGTTTGTTTGTTTGTTTGTTTGTTTAATTTATTCATTTTATATTTAAAATACACAACAATAATCCATACAATAAGAGAAAAGAAAAGACAAGACATATGTACAACGAAAGGCGGCAGAAGAAGAAAAAATCTTATTTTATCTGCCCCTTTCCAATAAACAATTCATACAACCAACTCATTTGATTTCCAAAATAATGAACAACTTAATTTAAACCTACAATTTCTAAACTCCACACATTTAAATATATGTTTTTAACCGTTTAACCTTAATCATTAATTTGAATATAAACAATGATTGAGCCACTTTAATATCTGACTCCAATTCATTCCATAACCCAATACCTTGAACTATGGGATATCTTCCCCTCGAACTAGTCCTAAAATGTGGCTTCACAAATTGTCCCCTTGAGATTGTAATTACTCGTTCTTCTAACAAAATACTTCTGAATGTTTGAAGGAAGTGCATTATTCTGTGCTGTCAAAACTAACAAAATATTATAATCAACTAAATCATAAAACTTCACTAGTTTCATTTGATAAAACAAAACGCTTTACGGATGATGGAAATTCTTTCTGGTGATAATTCTAACAACTCTTTTCTGCAATATAAAAATAGGCATTGTAATTGATTTACATGCCGTACCCCAAACGCTAACACCATAATTAAGTGTGGCACAATAAATGTATTATACAACAAATAAAGTGCTTTATCTTTAACTCTGTAAAATATCGCAATAGACCTAGACATTTTTGCTTTAGCTGAACATATATGTTGTTTCCAACACAATTTATCATCAACGATGACACCCAAGAACCTCACCTCATGAACTCTCTGAATTTCAGATCCTTCAATTAAAAATGGTACATCAATTGATTTATTTTTATTACTAAATATCATGTAACTAATTTTATCCAAATTCAACGTTAATTTATTAATTTTAAACCAAGTCTGAATTTTTTCAAGTTCTGTCATCATTAATTTTAAAGTTTGTTCAATATTGACCCATTTACAGCCTACGTCATCAAGCAGCTGCGCGCGCATCGTGGTAACGGAAGTATGGCGGCTAGTGGAGTATTATCAAGCTACGCTAGCGGGTTGTCACCACAACCAACAATTTGTCCACGTGTGATGGCTACAGAAAGACTCTACGGGTCAGCCCACTCAACGAGGTGTCCACTAAAACTGCCTCACCAGTTCTCTGTTGTGAACGCCCTGGCAGATGACAATAGCCAATCAGTGATGGAGAAAGGTCAGAGGAGCTTTGCTATGAAATGATGATGAATGATTGTTTCAAATGTGTTGAATAGGTTAACTCAAAAACCGCTGATCTGACTCCAAATCCGCCTAAATTATCCCCACCTGCCCAAAGCAATTTTTACCCGCAAAGTAGAGAATGAAAACCGCCCAATCTGGCAACACTGGTCATGGTAGCATACGTTTAGTTAATACGCATGCCGCGCAGAGGAGCGTCTGATCACCCTACACCCACGGCGTGCTCTCGTGGTTCAAAGGTCACAAGCGGTACTGTCGCTTCAAGGACTGCACGTGCGAGAAGTGCATCCTGATATATCAGGAGCAATCAATACGGCCGTCCAATCCGCTCGCAGCAGGTGATTTATGGCGCCAAAGCCTTGGAGGTAACTCCACATTCTTCTCTCTAAAACCACTCCGGGATGAAATTAAGAGTACCGGTAAGTGCATTTCATAAAAACACAAGATGGCGGTGTTATTGATTACAACCGATGGGGCAGAGTCCAATGAATGTTGCTTGAATGTTCCGACAGCATAGCCCAAAGAAAATACAAGTAATTTTCTTTGTTGGCAGCTCAGTGTTCGCACTCCATCACCGAGCAGCAGCTTCATTTCCCTACAACTTGTAACCACATAAACTCCAAAGCTCTTCTGTTGCTGTCGGCCTCAAGCACAAATAAACGTTAGGAAAGAAGAAACCTCACTGAGTCCATCAGAAACGTCCTCAACGTTTCTGCTTTTTCAGCTACTCAGGACCGGAGCCCTCAGAATAAACAGATACGGATAATAAACAATAACGTTTATCACAACATAAAGATTTCAGGAGCACCGGTGAACGCCGCTTTTCAGCCAAACCTCAGTTCGATCAAGCCTGGAGGGCCACAAGGAGGCAGACGTCATAAAACGTTTGAAATATTTAGTGTTACGGCCTAAATGAGCAGTTAAATCTATACAAGAAGCAGAGAGAAACTTCAGTCCTGTGAAGGGATTTGACGTGTTCAAAACCAATCCAAGCACAGGAGACGTTCGCCTTAGATTAAAATATTTATTGAACAACAGAGTTACAGTATGCAGAAACATTAAGTGATAAAATCATATGCATATGGGAGCAAACAGAATGAACGAACCTTGCAGCTGAAATGCCTAACGGTTTGCTCAAAGAACCTACGTCTGCTGGGTTTTTGTATAGTCCCGCCCACCTAAAAGCAGAACAGGCTATGATTGGTGTAACTGTATGATTGACATCTCTGGTCCACCACTCCGGTGCAGATCTGACTCTCAAGGTTGTAAAACCGTTAGACCCAACATTCTTCAGATAAGGTGAATTTATGACAGGACCAGTTAATATGAGCGTTCTGTTCACTCTTCTTGCTGGTTTTAAACTAAGTGTTAATCTACAATATTTGATGTTTAGTTATTAGTGTTAGAACTATGAAATACTATAATCAACTGTATTAATCATAAAGTATCCTAAGTGTTTGTGATTTAACTTTATTTGTGTTTTAATCAATGTTTTAGGCCTTGGTAGGCCCTAACCTGCCACGTGCTCAGTTTTGCTTCAAGGAGGACAAAGGAATCCCTTTGTTTCCTAAGCAAAAGTGAGAAGATCTTGTCTTACCTGTGCCAGGGCCGCCTCAGGATAATTGATTAGCTTGTGATTAGGGGTGCAGGAAAAAAAGCAATTTTTTAAAAATAATCTAGATTCTTAGTCCTGGCGATTCAGAATCGATTCTAAAAGCCCCAAAATCATTTTTTTAAACTAAATTTGAATCAATATGTAAAAAAACCTGAAGTCTGTATTTTATTTTGAGTTAAAGGTTAATGCACTATGGTAGGCTGAAGTCTGTTTACTTAAAAAAAAAAAAAAAACAGTATATATA
>JBBPBX010053186.1:0-10444 GCA_038048925.1 Garcialebias charrua | reverse complement strand
AGGACTCTTTTACAAGAGAGACCTGTCTACAAACTAAAGAATGATGACAACAACAACAGTAGATTTTCCTTGAACAATCAACAATAGACAATCATAAGAGAAGATTTTTTTTAACAAGTTAAAACAAAGATGTCAATAGCACTTTGATATTTTCATTAATGAAAAGTGCGTTATAAATTGAATTCATTATTATTATTATTATGTCTGTTCTGGCAAACTACCTGGCTGCTGCTTCTCCCTGTCACTCCTCTCTGCTGCTCAGTGAGGAGGGCCAGGTGGGACCAATTAGCAATCAAAGCATGCAGGTATTTCTGGAAGTGACAGATCTGTCACTCTTGTTTGGACTGAGACTGCAGAACCAGGGTAAGCAGTGTAGCTCACCTGAAATCATATCTGTGCAAACAAAGTCTACTACAACCTGTGAAGGACAGCCGGTAAGCACCATATTGCTGTTGATTGATTATCAAATTTACCAAAGCAGTGCATGGACTTTTTATAGGGACTCTAGTGTTGAGTAGAGTAATGTTTCATGTGGTTGAGTATTTTTGTAATTAAATTAGTTTGTACAAAAAGAAAAAGAAAAAGAAAAAAAAAGAAAAAAAATACACTTGGAGTTCAATGTTTATGATTTGGTAGAGATATGTTGATAAAACACTAGGTGATTTGTCTAGGGAAAATATTTATCCAAAAATGTATTTAAAACTGAGTTGTTGAAATTATCCTATTAATATGATTGTTTATTTATTTCTTTCTTTATATATTTATTTATTCATGTGATTTAGAATTTTGACTAAAATGTGTTTACTATGAGAATATAAGGAACAAACTTTTTGGTAAAATATGCTAATTATTTGGTTAAAAAATTGCTGAAAATGTCACAATATGTTTATTTTGTGTTACTTTAAGCGAGTAATAGCCGTATTTGTATTTTTCCATCCATCCATCCATTTTCGTCCGCTTATCCGGGGTCGGGTCGCGGGGGTAGCAGCCTAAGTAGGGAGGCCCAGACTTCCCTCTCCCCAGCCACATGGAGCAGCTCCTCTGGGGGAATCCCAAGGCGTTCCCAGGCCAGCCGAGAAACATAGTCCCTCCAGCGTGTCCTGGGTCTTCCTCTGGGTCTCCTCCCGGTGGGACATGCCCGGAACACCTCCCCAGGGAGGCGTCCAGGAGGCATCCTAACCAGATGCCCGAGCCACCTCAACTGGCTCCTCTCGATGTGGAGAAGCAGCGGCTCTACTCCGAGTCCCTCCCGGATGACTGAGCTTCTCACCCTATCTCTAAGGGAGAGTCCAGACACCCTGCGGAGAAAACTCATTTCAGCCGCTTGTATCCGAGATCTCGTTCTTTCGGTCACAACCCAAAGCTCATGACCATAGATGAGGGTGGGAACGTAGATCGATCGGTAAATTGAGAGCTTTGCCTTTCGACTCAGCTCTCTCTTCACCACGACAGACCGGTACAGCGCCCGCTTCACTGCGGATGCTGCACCTATCCGCCTATCGATCTCACGCTCCAGTTTTCCCTCATTCGTGAACAAGACCCCTTATTTTTGTATTTTTCTTTTGAGGTTTTTCAGCTAACTGAAATTAACTGCAGCTAACTAACTGCCTGCCTAACTGCCAAAAAGAACCCATAAAACTTCAATAAATGTGGATAAAAGAAAATCAAGGCTATTCAATGAGTGAAATCCAAGGCTATTCAATGAGTGAAATCCAGTTGATAACTTCAATGTAGAGGCTATCCTTTCAAGTGGGGAATTGCACAAACAAAAACCCAAAGAACTTGACACTGAAAAACCAAAGTCTAAAGATTGGAGTAAAGTTAAGAGTTGGTCAGCAAGACCAAACGTGGCCAAGGAGGTCTAAATCAAGGTTGTTCTTTTGCCTATACTGCTAAAGTCAGAATGGCTGATTCAGTAATGCTGACAAGGTTGAAGACCACGAGAACAAAAGTGAAGCGTCAATTTTCTCGTGTGGCCAACAACGTGCTACGAATGCACTCAATGATGTCTGAGGAGGAGCTCAGGGACAGCTTTGTAAAGCTCACAGAAGAAGCTAGTAAAGTCATTGAGGCCAATAATGACGTTGAAGAACAGTACATTGCTGAAAATTCAGACTCAGATGAGTTAAGTGAACAGCAAAAAGCTGACTTGGATAAAACCACCACAGAGTGTGAGAAAAAGATGGAAGAACTAAAAGAACTCATACAAAACACACTGGGAAAATTTTGGAGACTATGAACTGACACAGGCAGTCACAACTGCAGAGTCACATGCTGATCATGTGGATGCTATGGACCCAAGAAAAGACAGTTGCATACGAGTTCATAATAGAACATCTCCAAAATTGGGTGAGGACAGCAACGGCGGTGCATAAACATTGGAAATGCTGGGCTCCACGTGCAGAGCAACATCAGTTCCAGAGCCGTATCAGAGGCCTCGAAACTATATTACCAAGACTGGAATTAAGAAGAGCAGAAGTACAAACCAAAGAAGGAACCAGCAGATTGAGTACTTCAACGATCTTCCCGGCCCCACCAGCCCTTAAACTAAAGCCTGCTGCTCTCCCAAAGTTCACTGGCATTCGCAGAGTGTTTCATCAGTGGAAAAAAGATTGGGAAGCACTTCAGATGCAAGGAGAACCTACCGGATCCGAAGAGATTAAAAAATTTCATCTACTAGACAGTGTGGATGAAAAAATAGTACGAGACCATCGTCTCACAAATTACACAACAGCTGATGAGATATTTCGGGTCCGAGAACCGCTTTGGAAACAAAACAACTATTGCCCTTGAGATAGTGGAGGAGCTCCAAATGGTTCCACCAGTTAGAGGCAACCAGCCCAAGAAGATCGTTGAGTTAATCCAAACTGTAGAAAAGGCTCTGATTGACCTTAAAGAACTTGGTGCAACTGGTGCTATAAAGAACCCCCTTATAACAAAAGCAAAAGAGAGTAAACTTCCAGATGGTTTGAAAAAGGAATGGCTTATCCATGCAGCCAGCAAAGGGAAAGAGGTTGAAGAGGCTAAAGAGGACAAACTATTTGACTACCTCTGACATTCCTTAAAGGTCAAGAAGCCATCTATGAAAAGCTGGATCAACTGAAGGAGGAGGAGTCAAAACCAAGGTCTGAACCTCGGCAAGCTCGGACCAGAACAGCTACCCAACCAACAAACATATCTCAAGGTTGTGTGGTCTGTGGAGACGCAAAGCACAAGAAAAGGCTGTATTTTTGCCAAAAATTTCGTACGCTTAAGCTGTCAGAAAAGAGGGAAGCTGTCAAGAAGCTGGGGGCCTGCAAAAAATGTCTTGAAGTTCACAGTGGAGTTGGATACTGTAAAACTGATTTCCTGTGTAGGCGACCAGACTGCAAGGAGCAACACACGGCAGAGCACCATTATTATCTTTGCCCAGGAGCTGAAGTGTCTAGGGGCTATTTGGTTCAGAGGCACAAAAACAGCACAGTGGGAGGTGATGTAGGAGACCCCTACACTCAAGCCCAACAAGACTTTATTAAAAGCCTCCCACCTGAACAGGCAGAAAAGTGCCGCCATGTTTTCTGTAATGTGGTGGCTAAAATATCTCTTGTGTCTAATCAGCCCAACCTTCTAGCAAAGAATGCTTTAGTGGAGTGGCCTGTCATTATGATGCTATTAGAGGTCACAGCTAATGCAGGACAAAAAATTGGGACCCTAATTGATCTAGCATCAGATACAAATTATATAACACATAAAGCAGCTGATCTGTTAAACCTGAGAAGTGAAGCTATAACCCTTGTTGTCCACGGTGTGGGAGGAATGAAAGTTCAAGTTACTACGAGACGTTACCTCCTAAAGATCCGGGTCAAAACGGAAAGGGGAAATTTCAGGTCCCACCAACTCCTCTGCTATGGTTTAGACAGCATTGCAGATATCCACCAACATGTGAGTGCCAAAACACTGCAAGAGTTCTTCCCCGACATCCTTCTCAGTGAACTAGTGAGACCAAAGGAAATACAGCTGTTAATAAGCCATAAAGAAGGGTGTCTGGTTCCACAGAAGATACGCGCTGTTGGAGATCTTGTATTAAGGGATGGACCATTGGGAAAGACAGTCGCAGGATTGCACCCTGGGCTGTTTGAAGAGGCTACAATTACAGCGCACAAATCTAGAACGCACTTAGCAAGGTCTATGAGAACTGCTGCAATGATGTATAAAGAACGTGTCTGCTCCTTACCTACCGTCAAGCATTTTAGTTCTGTTGCTATCACTCATAATTTTCTTGAGAGGTGGAAGTGGGATAGTATAGGTGCTGCTTGCACCCCAAAATGCGGAGGCTGCCGCTGTGGCAATTGCCAACCTGGTGGCAAAGAAATGACCTTGGGGCAATTGCCAACCTGGTGGCAAAGAAATGACCTTGGCTGAAGAAAGAGAGTTAGAAGTGGTGAAGAATGGACTGACATATGCTGGTGCTGATTACCACACTGATGGCCCTCATTGGCATGCAAGCTACCCATGGCTCAGAGATCCCTCAACATTGACAAACAATAAAAGAACAGTGGAGTCAACCTTTCTCAGAACAGAGAGATGTAGTGGGCATGACCATGTCCACTTTAAGACACCTGTGTACTTTTGAACTGTTCCAGAGATGACCTTTACTGACCTCTCAGTAAAGCAAGACATTTACCACAAAATCGTTCCATTAGCTGTAATCTGAGAACATAGTCACCAAAAGAGACTATTTCTATCTTTGATTTTAGGCTGATGTGATCAAAAGAATAACTTTTGTCATTTTCATGATGTGTGCTTTTAAGCTGTGTTATTCTGTAAGAGTTAAACGGTGTTCACTGCTGTGTTAAAGGTGAAATCTCGGGTCAGAGAGACCAGACGGTTTTGTTTAGAAAGTCAGAAGACAGTAATCCGTTGTTTCTCATGAAAAGGGCTCCAGCTGCTCTGTCTTTTCCTAAACAATTTCCCTCTGCTCGGGCTGTAACCTTGGGTCATGATAACGGCAAGTGAATTGCTCGACTGGTCCACGGACCAATGAAAAAGAGACAAGCCTCACTCCTCTCTTTGATCCTTTTTTAAGTTCTAAGCTGTTGTTGGAACGTCATGAGTTTGGGGGAACTTCAAAGAGATGTGAACCTTTCCCAAAGAGCTGGGGTACGTTTGGTCAAGAGCTAACGACCTTCGTCTTCAGCTAAGGACTGATAACAGGCTGTTATGAGTCCACTTCGAATGAGCGTAAGCTCAAACTTTGTTATTCCTTCCTGGAATAAATTATCTTGAGCCAAAAAGCCACGACTGTCACGGCTTCTGCCGACGAAAGCGAGTATCACCGACACCGACAAGGTAAACACGCGTGGAGTCCAGCTTGGACTTGCGGGACCGACGACTCGTCAGTCTAAAGCTGATCACAGCTCTTTACCAGAACCAAGGCGGACGTCTTAAGGTAAAGGAGCCGCTGTTTGCTTGCTGGAGGTGTGATGATATCTTAGCTGGACGCGTACGGAAGAGTGTCATCTGGTTTCATAAATGCAAGATAAACTTCCTCTCTTAACCTCCCAATTCTTCTCCATCTTTCCTCCTATCCTTTTCCCTCAATTCTAAGCTGGAAACTATTTTAAGTTTAAAGAGCCCTCAGACTAAATATGTTAACATCCAATATTGAAGTCTGTTGTGTTAAATTTAAGTGTGCTGACGTATTAATTTGAAAGAAAGTGAAATCATATCAATCAAGTGTAATGGTGTTGATTTTAGTTGATTTATTTTAAATAAATGGTAGTGTCGCCTGGCATACCAAACTAAAGCCTGGTTTATACTTCTGTCTTATGTCTTTTACCCCCCGTTGAGTGAAAAAAGGTTGCGCAACTTCTGGCTGCACTCCCGCTGTGATCCCCCGGTGACAGCCCGTCTTGTACGTGGCCCCCAAGCAGAACTGCAAGACGCTGCATACAAGACGGGCTGTCACCGGGGGATCACAGCAGGAGTGCAGCCAGAAGTTGCGCAACCTTTTATCACACAAATTTTCACTCAGCGGGGGGTAAAAGACGTAAGACAGAAGTATAAACCAGGCTTAAGTCAATGTCCATTGTCACTCTATAGCTCTGTTTATTTATCCATCATAAAGATCACAGAAATATTGGGTAAACTGAAAAAGAAAAGAATCCGTGAAATTACTATTCAATCTGAATAAGTAAATTANGCGCAGGCTTTAAAGTTACTGATCCTCGCTACCGCTACGAGACATCCATCACTCAAAAAGTTCAGCTCTTTATGAAAAAACTGTATTGTCAACAAGCCCTGGAGCTCATTATTAAAGCCCTGATGAGATGAGTGAGAGCTTCAACCGTTCAAAAAGAGGTATTGTTATTTTATTATTATTATCTAAATAATCTTTTTTGTTTAAAATCATAATCTTATTAACTTCCATTCCCCATCCATCAAGTACATTATTTTATCAACTGAAGTTATTGAAGTTCCATGATTTGGTAGACTATAATATTTTATCAGTTATGTATAGGGCTCAAAATAATGCATTACCTTTAAATATCCAAATGCATTTTGTTAAAAGACAAAGTTGTTATAATCTTAAGGGGACAGAGATGTTTGTAAAACCACAATTCAGAACTAGTTTGAAGGGACGTTCTACCTCAATCCAGGGAATTAGATTATGGAATGGCTTGGAGAATGTAGTTAAAAATGCCAAGTCAATGTTTACATTTAAGAAAATGATCAAAACAAATGTGTTAAAAAAAATATATGAAATAGCGTAATGTGTATTGTATTAGTTAGAAAATTAGAAAGAGTTAGTCATTTTGTACTGTTGGTTGAAGATTATTATTGTTTAATCTGATTGTTGGAAAAAAGGGGCAGATATAATAAGATTTATTCTTCTTTCTGCTACCTTTCATTTTTTTATATTTTGTACATTATCATTTATGGGATTGTCTTGTATTGTTTCTTTTGTAAAAAAAATGAACAAATTTAATAAACATAAACTTGTTTTTTTTAATCTCTTTGTTTTATTACAAGTCTGGGACATAGGTAGCTGCTCTCTTTGTCCTCTTCAGGGACAGACATCCACCAGAGATCACCTGCAGCTAAGAAGTGTGTGATGACTGAACTGAACTCTGAACTGTTCCAGCACCTGTCCCACTTGGAGGAGCAGGTCCAAGAAGTTGTGAGTACAGTAATGAGGACAAATACAGCCACACTGCTGCTACTGGACAAAAACTTGATTAGTTAGATTGTAAACAGTCTGTTGCTGCTTATTGTTCTGACTGTTATTGTATTTATTAAGATTTTTATTATTGTTAATATAGTTTATTTATTGTAGAGTGCTGTTTATTTAAAATATCATCCAAATGGGTCACTTTTATTTATTACTACAATGCAATACAAACACATTTTTAGCATATTTTCAAAATAAACATTTAGTAAGTCTTTATTTTGTCTTTTTTTTGTACCGAAAATAAACCAAATATAAACCGAACCGAGCCCTCCTTGTAGTTGAACCGAACCGAAATGTGATTTTAGCGTACCGTTACACCCCTAGTGTGCTGGTAGTCTCATCTGTAGACTGGTCCAGAATGATTGTTGAGTCGCTCGAAATGGCCTCATCTGTGCTCATCAAGACGGCGTCTCTTTGAAGAGCTGCAAAGATGAGCCAATTAATCAATTCCAACAAATGCTGGCCAACATCATATGTTATTAAGTCTACTAAAGCTATGATATATTTATTATTGAGGAAATTAATCGTTAGTTGCAGCTTTACCACTTTGATTGTCTCCCACTCAAGAGATGTTTTTTTAGGGGACCTCACATTCTGCAATCTTTGGTTTAGTTGCGCAAACACAGTGACCTTAAGAACACATTACCGGTAATTACATTTTTTTAAATCCTCAATAAAAATGTGCAAAATAAAAAAACTTTGGTCATTAACTGGATGCATTTCACTTACCCATGAATTCGACCTTGGTCCTGTAGCATGGGGTAATACAGCTCTCCTTTTAGCCATTGCTGTGATTTCAGGTTTTGGTGGGTATCTGTGTTATACCATAAAGAAACCTTAATAATAATACCATTAAACTAGGCATTGAGCACACATTGCACACAGTACTAGCTTTTTCTTAATTGCACTGGCTACAACAAAGCATTTTTTTAACATTAATATTGTTTTAAACCAGTAAAATTGTTTACAGGTAGTTTATAAATTTTGAAAATTTAGAAGTTTCTTAGATATCTGAAATTTCATAGTTCAATCAAATTTAGATTCACATCTGCAGCTAACAACTGAACATATTTTTTGTTGCTGTCTCAAAGTAGCTGTACATGAATGGATGGGAGACATGCATTTAGAGACAAGCCAGCAATAACAATTATATGCATTATTGATTTTAAAATTGTATTCCAAAAAAGCAAAGTCTGGTCCTCTGGACATTCAAAAAACAAAACAAAACAAAGCAAAAAAAAAAAAAAACTGTAGAAACGTTTCGTCTTTCGTCCGAAAGACTTCCTCAGTCTGAGAAGCTGTGTTCAGCTCAGTCTTATAAATAGCACCCTCCCACAGTGGATCAACCAGTTGGCTGATGACAGCCGAAACCAGCTGCTCACATGATCAAGGAGGACCATCAGCCTGACGATGGATCGTTAACACCCTGATGGTTGTTTGCTATTCACAGAGGGCTGAGTGATACTAGCAATAACAGCATTGTAAGTGGGGGACAGTTGAACCCGGAGGCCTCCACCTCTGTTTAATGATGGACGGTTTCTTTTCACAAAGATGGCCTCCTTTACTCCTCTCTCAAACCATTGTTCCTCTCTATCAAGGATGTGAACATCTTCATCCCTGAAAGAGTGACCGCTGGCCTGGAGATGAGTGTAGACCGCAGAGTCCTGACCTGATGATGTTGATCTTCTGTGCTGGGCCATCCTTTTGGCCAGTGGCTGTTTAGTTTCCCCGATGTAAGACTGATCACAGCCCTCCTGACACTGAACAGCATACACAATATTACTCTGTTTGTGCCGGGGGACTGGATCTTTGGGATGAACCAGTCTTTGTCGTAATGTATTTTGGGGTTTAAAAGCCACTGGGACGTTGTGTTTAGAAAATAAACGTCTCAATGTCTCTGAAACTCCCGCAACATACGGAATGACCACTGGTCTGGGTCTGGGTTCCTTCTTTTCACCTGATGGCTGGCTGGAGTCCTGTTTGGGTTTCTTCTCTACTCAACTGGTTGATCCACTGTGGGAGGGTGCTATTTATAAGACTGAGCTGAACACAGCTTCTCAGACTGAGGAAGTCTTTCGGATGAAAGACGAAACGTTTCTACAGTTTTTTTTTTGCTTTGTTTTGTTTTGTTTTTTGAATGTCCAGAGGACCAGACTTAGCTTTTTTGGATTTTTCTACCTGGATTATTGAGCATGCATCAGGGTATTAAAATTGTATTGTTATTCAGTTTTAATACTATTAACTGAGATATGTATTAATGTTCACAGCAACAGCAAATCATAAAAGAGTAGGGTTCTCTCCATTGTATTATTGCAATATTGTTAATAATTTATTGCCAAGTGTAGCAGAATTCAGTTTTTTTCCTTTGCGCCGGTGGAGAATGTGCAGTTAGCAGTGACGTGCGGTCAGGGGATGCAAGTGAGGCCGTGCCTCCCCTGTCATCATGGAAAAAAAAAGAAAAAAAAAAAATGTAATTATTGTATTTATCCTTTGATTTGTATTATAAACTTATTTTACTTAACACTAAACCAGTAGGGAGCAGGTACATGTCTTGGACCTAGGGGGTATAGAGTGTGCATCGGGATTATGAATGGAGCGTGTCGTTATTGTTTGTCTTTCTGTGACTGAGGGTGAGGATGAGGGTGGGTCTGAATGAGTGTGTCTGTGTATGAATGTTTAAGTGTCAGGCTGGGACTTGGACTACCCCCTCTCTGATACTTCTGAGGCTACCCAGTGTCGCGCTCCTGCCACGTGGCCCCCTGGTGGGTGTTCCTCTGCCTGCGGGCGTGCTTGGGGCCCTCACTATCTGGGGCTGGGCGCTTGGGCGTTTGTCAGCTCGGCCTGGTGGCTGCCTGGTGGGGCTCGGGTCCTCTGGTCCTGTCAGGTCTGGACCTGAGGGATGGGCGTCCCCGGTGCCCGAGCCTCGGTGACCGGCCCTGGGGCTACGTCGGTGCAGCGGGCTCCGGCGGGGGCCTGTGTATTGTCGCTGTTGACCCCGGGGGGTCATTGTGTGTGGTCCCTGGTGGGGTTCGTCCGGTTCTTCCACTTGGTCGGATCTGGGGAGTGGACGAGTGGCTCGTCCTGTTCGGGTGGTCCTGGGGACTCTGGGCTCGGGGTCCTTCCTGGGGTCTTGGGCTTTGATCGCCCCTTCGTCTGTCTCGGGCTTTGGGGGGACGGGTCTCTGATGCTTCACAGTCGCTACTAAATGTTCTATTGGAGGAACCTCATTCACTT